>CBVK0100670676.1:0-15963 GCA_900067695.1 Picea abies | reverse complement strand
CCATTATTTGAAGGACTGATAGATGCAAATGTTGTAGATAAATGGTTGAACTTTGTTGAAGGGTATTTTTTTGTCCACAATTTTTTTCGATAGGGAAAAGATTACTTTTGCACTCCTCAAGGTCGTCCCCCATGTTAAGAACTGGTGAGATACTTACTTTGAGCAAAGGGCCATAGAGGAATCTGCAATATTTTTGGTCACCCCTACATGGGATTCCTTCTGGGATGCCATTAAATAAAAGTACTACCTTGTACACCAGACGGACCACCACACGTCAGGAAAGGGACCAGACAGTACCAAATTTCACCAATATTTTCCATACCCTGCGCAACAAATTGGGTATCAAAGACTCTGACAGACATCTGGTGCTCAAATACCACGACTATTTGCATAGATACATTCAAACATAAATGGAGTTTCTTGGCATTGCCTCATTGGGTACGGCTTATAGATATGCTATCAAGATCGAACAAAAATTTAAGCATAAGAGGCGAGAGTTTGGATCTGCAAACTCCTCACAGCCAAAGCAGGGAAAAGGTGGCCCCAACCCACACAAAAAGGGACAGAGAAAATATGGCCACTCTCAGAACAACAAGTCTAGTCCTCAACACAAGAGGGGTAATGAGAGGTCGAAGAAGGACACGGGAAAATGGCGTGAATACCATAAAATTGCTTGGCACAACACCGAAGAATGTCACTCCAAGCAATCACTCGTGGCTGAGCTGAAAGACTCTGAGTCATAGGCCATTTCTGAATTTGAATCAAATCCATAAGGAAGGAAGTAGATTATCGATGTTGAACCCAATGCCACTGTCACTACCACCAAATTCCATCCAAGTGAACCAGAAGAACCATAGGAAGGGAAACACCTCTTTCACTCATAGATGTGGGTAAAGGGGTCTCTGCTTCATTTCATTATCAATAAAAATAGTCAAAAGAACTCAATCTCAGTAGAGTTCATCAAGAAGTTGGACCTTTCAAAAAAAATGCACCCGCAACCTTGCATAATCAACTAAATTCTCTAAGGAAGAGATATCCGCGTCACCCAACAATGTTGTCTTCCCTACAACATCAAGCCTTTCAAAGACAAGGTATTGTGTGATATTGATCACCTTGAAGTTTGTGATGTTTTTTTAGGCCAACCATATTTGTGGAAGCGACATGTTGCCTATAACATCAAGCCCTTCAAAGATGTGGTATTATGTGATATTTCTCCCCTTTAAGTTTATGATGTTCTTTTAGGCCAGCCATATTTGTGGAAGTGAAATTACCAGAGGTAGCATCACCTACCTCTATTTATTTAATCTCTGCTAAGCAATGCAGTAAGTTCATTTCACAGACCAACAAGTTTATCTTCTTTGCGATCTGTGCTCGCAGTAAGCAGAAGGTCCCTGCCACATCCTTCACCTCTACACAGATCCTCTCTTTGTAGTAGAAGCAAGTGGACGGGATCATGGAAGAGTACATAGACATCTTCTCCTTAGCCATCGGGGTACCGACTTACTTCCAAGTCAAGCATCCAATTTATATAAACCTCGATGCATCACTGCCTAATGGACCAGTCTATCATCACTCGCTGATGGAAAATGATGAAATCAAGTGCTAGATCCAAGAGTTGCTTCAAAAGGGGAAGATCTGACCCAAATCCTCCCCTTGAAAAATCTTGATTGTGTTGGTGCAGAAGAAATATGGGACCTGAAGGATCTTCATTGATTAAATAGAATTAAACAAAATCACAGTTAGGAAATGGTATCAAATTCCCCGAATTGATGACATTCTTGACCAACTCAAGGGGGGAAATTTTCTTCATCAATATTGACCTAAAGTCTTGCTACCACCAGGTTCCCATTGAACCTAATGATATATGGAAGACAACTTTCAAATCTAAAGAAGGTCTCTACGAATGGTTGGTCATGCTCTTTGGCTTAACAAATGCACCAAAATGTTTCATGATATTGATGGATGATGTATTGAGACCCTTCAACAACTCTTTTGTGGTGGTATATCTAGATGACATCCTCATCTTCAACAGAACTTGGGAGGAACACATGCAACAAACTCAACATGTTTTGGGCACTCTTCGGCAACACAAGCAATATGTCAACTTGGAAAAATGTTCCTTTGGCATGAACAAGGTCCAATACTTGGGATACATTGTTGATGAGCATGGGGTACATGTGGATCCAGCTAATATCCAAGTCATTCGTGACTGGCCATCCCCGACCACACTAATCGATCTTTGGAGCTTCTTGGGACTTGCCAACTTCTACCAAAGGTTCGTATTGGTATTCTCCCATATTAGATGGGCCCTCATCCAAGTAACTAAGGGCGGTGGAAAGGAAAATTTTTCATGGGGATAGGCACAACAACAAGGATATGATGACCTGAAGCTTCTCTTATGTTCAACTCTAGTATTCAATATCGAGACTAATGCCTCTGACTATGCTGTAGGATCAGTTCTCACTCAACAGGGTCATCCAGTAACATACCATAGTGAGACACTCTTAGACACTGTCCGAAAATACCCCAACTATGAAAAAGAAATGTATTCCACTGTGTAAGACTATAATTAATGGAAAAATTACATTCTGGGAAAGGAGACAATCATCCACACTGATCACAAGCCTTTGTAGTTCATACATACATAAGATAAGTTATAGAATGACCACCATCAAAAGTATTTCCACATACCTAAAACAATTCCATCTCAACATCAAGCATAAACAGGGAGCACAAATCGTGTCGTTGATTGCCTTAGTTCCCCTCTCGTTACTGCACTCGCCACAATGCTCCATTCCTGTGGGTATGAGGCATCTGAGTGGCCCCAACTTTACACCGTGACCCTGAATTTTCCACCACATATCATCTCTTGGGTACAGGAGCGAATGTCATCGATTTTTACAACCATGATGGAACATTATGCCATCTAGGCCACCTATGTGTTCCCACAAGCGATCATGTAAAGATGATTTGGGAGGCTCATTACAGTCGGATGGTAGGACATTTTGGCATGGCGAAAATTGTGGTCGTTGTACAAAAACATTTTTATTTTCCAAAACTTCAACAAGACATCAACAAGTATATCAAATCTTGCACTGCATGTGCCATTTCGAAGCCAGCGATCAAGAAGCAAGGCTTATAGAAAATACTGGAAGTAGATACTGGCCTCGTATGTTGAGTATTCGTTGGCCTATATTGGTCTATTTTAATTAATGGAATGCTTATGTTGATAACCTATCATATGAAAAGAGCTCTGCAAATGAAAAAAAAAATCTACAGTGGATTTAAAGTTGTTTTGGGCTCCAATAATTTGATTTTTAGAAAAGGAAAAGTGACCAGTTAATTGAATAAAGGATATCGAACCTAGCCCAATATTGTGTAGCAATTGAGATCAGTTGATGTAAATGGTTAAGTTCGATGGCATGTCCTTCTTCTTGAACTCCTCATGTTTTCTCTAAAACGCTTTTTGTATGATTGTTGATAGTTGGAATTATGAATAGTCTGTATATAATTTGTGTTGTTATTTGGTCAAAGATGAAGGAATAAAGGATAGGAATTAACTGGCTAAGTTTTACAGTTCTGGAGCTCTGCTTTCGGTTTGATATGGAAGTTACTATGTTTTTAATTTTGATATTTCCTACAGTTTAAAATGTTCTTTTTAGAAATTAAGGGTATGTCATTTCTAAATATTAAATGTTTTTTTATATAATGGAACAATATCCATCTTATTTATCGATTCATTATACCATCTTTCGCTCTTTACAAGCCCACCATATTCCCAAATTCATTTTAATTCCTTGTTTTGTTATTGTGAATGGCATTTCAAAAGAAATAATAAAAGGAAAAGGAAGTGGTTGGTGTTTTGTTTTAATATGGAAATTGCATCTGTGTTTGCTTGAACAGTATCCACTGGTGTTTCCCATCCATGCTACCACTTTTAGTTCATTATAAGCCCCTCGTCTCCCCAATGGCCCTATCATTCCTTGTTCAATAGCAATTAATTAATGATTTGAGAAGTATGATGAATGGATTGATTGCATGTGCTTCTATTGAGGATGATAGAGCCAACCTTTGATTTTATTTAGATAGGGTTGATGCATGGACTGTCAAGAGTTTTCATAACAAATTGGAACATTGCTTCAGGATGAACTCTTTCAACAGAGGTAGTAATGGCAGAGGTAATATAGGGAGAGGAAACTGGTAGAGGGATCATAGAAGACCCAGGTTTTCCATACATTTTGATGTTGATCCACATGAATTCAACCATCTTTTCCAAGATGGGTTCTTCAACCTAGTTGGCTATGGAATCCTCCATACCCAACTAGAAATTCCTCCCTTCTAAGCACATCAAAATATCTTTAGTGTCTAAGTCCCTCCTCATGTGTAAATGCAACCAGAACCACCCGCCAACGATGGTTGGAAATAGATTGTCCACCAGCCTATTGTTCACCTTCATGGTTGGCCCACTGCATCATTTCCTTTACCACCACTTCCGCCACCGATTAATTCAAATTCCCAAGTTTCCCATGCTACCTCGCCAGTGCAGTCATGATCTCATGCTAGTAAGAGATTAAAAACCGATGTCCATGAGCCTATACAAGATGAGAGAAAAGGTGTAGCTACTCCCTCCGACTCATCCAAGGAATCTGCCAAATCAGTATCCTCTCGCCTCCATCTTAAGGATGATTTTTCTCATGTTATCAGCGCAGTTCAACCTCAAGCTTCTAACCAGCCAAAGGATGCCACACAAAAATCAAGAGGGGACAATAGTGAGAAGAGGCCTAATGCCTCTCATAGTAAATATGGGTTTTGATGATGATTTATGTTGTTTTACATGTGAAGACAATATTTTTACTTTGATAAAGTTTTGGACAACAGGCATATTTTTTAGGCATTCGTTTTTGGGACAACATGGATATAATAATTTTTGGATATGGTCGGATTATATTGGGCTGATATTTAAAATATTTGGTCATAATTTTGAAAATGGGAGTTACAAGGAGGATATATTTGAAATCTAATGATTGATTTTTATATTTCATGTTTGATGATTATTAAAGGAAATAATTGGGAGTCACAAGGGGTACCGCCTATTTAGTTATTATTTAACACCCTTATTTATATATGATTATTATTTATTTGTCTCAAATTAATTAGTTAAGATTAATTTGGGCTAACAAAGATAGGTAGTTGAACTACCATAACTTATTGAGAAGTAATAAAAACTCAATGAAGTGAAGAGACAAAGGGGGAGAGAATAGAAGGAGAACTACAACCATAAGGTTTGCTCTATACTAGTGAGATACTTTCAACTTTCATTCATTCTGAGTTTACTAGAAAGCTTAATCCTCTTGATGAGATCAAGGTCTTATTGAAGGCAAAAAATATTCAAAAACCGAATCACATATTTCAGTAACTTGTTTTAAAGGTGTATGATTTATCTTTGGTGGTCTATGTATTTTTGTTTTTGCATGAATTGAGTTTCATGACTGATAAAGAATATCTTGTAGAGTAAAGTGACCACATTTTGTGGCAAGTTGATCTAGATATTTAGCTTCGGTTTTCTTCTTTGTTTTCAGAGTCTTTTTGTATGGTTCCCATCGAAGGCTTCTAAATTTGACTTTGGTCCCTACCCTCGCAGGGGTTTGTAGAGAGAACTCAATTTTGTATCTCATAATGAAATAAATGAAAAATCAGATTATTGTTTCAGTCTCATACATGTGTTTTAATGATCTGGTTCATTCTTTTTCTTTTATCTCAATGTACACATTTGTATAATTTCTGTACACATTCATGTAACTTTGTTTAAGTTTATTTTCACCTAAGGTCAAATAAGGGCACTTAAGGGTCCCATATATGGTATAAGTTTCACCTATCATAACCTCTCTTTTGTCCACTCTAAACCACCCAAAAATCCTTCTTTTTCTTATATAGTGGTCACTAGATAATAATTGGCTCATTAGATGTCTTGGATTGCATTTTGGTTATTTCTTGTCTAAAATCAAGGTCATAGGTAATTTTGAATTGTTGCCACGATCTTGTTATGAAATATGATTTCCTTACTATGTGATAAAGTATAAATGAGTGCAGTTTTTTATATTATAGATAGCATAAATAAGTTTCATATTATTATGGTTGAGAGGGAATCATTTGAAATAGGGTAATGAAGATGCAAACAATGATATTCCTTCAATTGTTTAAAAAAAACATTGAAAATAGAGAAATATGTGGTGAACAATGTTTCAACTAATTTGTAGAGCATTAGCACTGCTCTAAATACGTTTTAAACCACTTTAGGATATGAGAATAACCATGTACTAGTTTAGCAAAGATTAAAGACATTGGCTGTGATCCCTTTACAAGGAATCTCACCCGTCATTTGTTGCTTGAGGAATATGGAATCGTTTTATATTTTTGGCACTGTGGTACTGAAGTGGGTACTGGCAACACGTTTTATTTTTCTTCTCAAACAATATGATGGGGAACATGGGAAACATTTTTGTTACATTTGTTGGTAGTTTTAGATTTCATTACATGTTTGTTTTCTTATTCCAAAAAAAGGAAAAATCCATTATTCTATATAATGTAAGGAGAATGACTCCCTAGGGGTTTTTCAAAGATACAATGTAAAAGATTGGGGATTTCTGGAATAAAAAGACAGAGCACCTATAACTATGCCACACTTGTTGGTTATTTTATGAATGTGTGAGTTCTAATTTCAGTTGCTAGTATTGCTCTAATATATCCCAACTCCTTTCTCTCTAGAGGGGGGGCTCTCTAGAGAACATGAGTTGTGGATCTATAGATGGATGTTGCATTCACTTTGTTGTGCATAAATTAGTTTGTATTTCCTTATTTATTTTATCATTATAGTTTTACTTTGTTTTATTTCGTTTACAAATTGTGGTCACATATGTATAGTAGAATTGAATTTCCAACCCAGACTATTAGAGAAGTTTTGTTATGATAATGATATGATCACATGTTTGATACATTCATTTCAATTGCAAAGCACAGGAAAGCCGCAGACTAGTAGAAATCACAATTCATGCATACACAATGCTACAATATTTATAGTTAATCTTTCAATTAAGCTTGGATTGGAGATCTCATGTAGATAGTTTGTATGTTGTATCTTTTATCTTGTTTATGTTAATTTATTTTATTTGTTTCCTATAGAATGCTTGGTTGTATAAAGAGGTTATTAGAACACACTCATGATGATAGTACAATAACAGAGAAATAGAAGTGCTATCATAGGATTAGGTCACATATGGTATCATTCTAAGAGGAGCCATACATTAGATTTGAAATCACAAGTCTTAGAAGTTAGTTCTTATGTGTTTTCTGCAGTGCAATTTATTTTTATATAACGATATTAGACAAACTAATGCAAGCTCAGAATTTTTATCCCGCACATATAGTGCATGACATGTCATAAGTATGTTGGAAACCCTTGTTGATAAGTTAAATGCACAAGTGTTCCTGGTGAAAATATAATACATAGAAAACACTGTCATTTTTGGAGAACCCTAGTTGAGGATCCACACGTTCCACCTTACCTTGGATGCTCATCTTGGACATCCCACATGTGTGGCATGACATCATGCTTATTGGGAGTTTGTTTCACATGGAAATGACCTCTTTCTCACCTCATGGAGTTTGTTGGAGGAGATCCCTAGTCCTTGGGACTATGGTTGACTATTTATTCACTCATTTGATGGATGTTGATACTTTTTTAGGAGGTCACACTTATCCCTAGTCCCTCTCAAGCATATGTGTGGATTATAGTTACATATTTGACTACTTTGAGGAGGGTGCTCTTATACTTTAGGAATTTGAGGGTTGTTTTATGCCCACATTGTTAAATTTATCTTAAGCAGATAAGTGTGTTCAATATTCTTTAAATTTAGACTATTAAAACAATAACTACATGCATAAGAATCACTAAAAGAAAGACATCCACAATAAACACAAGATTTATCCTTGGAAACCCTCGTGGGGTAGAAAACCCAAGAAATCTTATTCAATATAGATTCTTCAATAGGTACAATGTCTCTCTCAAGAGATATCTCACCAAACATAAAATAAACCAAAAACCCTAACCAAAATAGGGTCACTACTACATATGACCAAATTTGCCATGGTTTTTTGTTGCTATTGCCACACATATCCATCGCACTTTCCATGAAAGCAAAGACTATTTTTCGTAGAAATTTTTTCATTGCTATATCCACAAACCACTTATCCACGTGTCATCCTCCTCAAGATAGGTATACCTTATAAAGCATGGCAATAGCGACAAAACTTTGTCGTAATAGGGACGAAAAACCGTGCCAAAGTAAAAAACTTACCAACAGATTACGACACAGATGCCATACGTCTGATGTAAAAGTGTGGAAAGTTGAGACGAAAAGGCATGGAAATAACAACGAAAATGTTTGGAAAAGAAAACATTTACGACGCAGATGCTATATGTGCGACACACAACCGTGGAAAAGTGCGATGCACTTTCGTCGATATTGCCACGCTTAGTAAAACATATTCATTGCCTTTCAACGAAAGTTCGTCGATATTGCCACGCTTAATAAAACACATTCATTACCTTGTGACGAACTATCGTCGATATTGCCACACTTCCTGTAGGTTTAAAAAAAAAAACTACATGAGAAGCTGGATGTTGGGATTCATGATTGACCCATACTCAATATTTGCATGTGTGATTGACCCTTCAAAGGGTTTCTTATGTGAGAAGGGCTTATCATAGGGGGTTTTGGGAATTATTAGGTGTCTTTCTTAATGGACCAAAAGTGAAACCCAAGGCACCTTGGGATGAAGGGGAAGATAAAATGCATTCCCTTGAATGAATGGTTTTAATTGAGATATTGGGGCTCTGAACTAGAGGTCAAAAACAATTTTCTAGGGGCATCCCAGGGGCACAATATGGGAGATGTATTTTTTTTAAATCTATCACTATGCTTGTGAGAGTGGGCCAACCCTTTAATTATCCACTTCAATGCACTCACAACCATTAATCGATATTAATATAGACTGGTCATAATAATTACCTTGAATATCAAATTTAACCTATTAATGTGAAGGGATAATCACAGCATGAGGTTAAAGGCATTCACACCCTTTCATCAACTATCTTCGTAGATTTTTGGATGAGGAACTTATAGCCTTGTGGTTGATTCATTCCCTTACCAAAAAAATGAAGGTTGCTCACACTCATATGAATGAAAGAAATCAAAGTTAATCGTCTAGATTTACCACCTAATACATTTAATTTGTCAACCCAGGGGCATGAATGTTTTACAGGCTACCGTGCATTGTATGTGTAGACTGTTCTTCTTTCAATATTGATCATGTAAGTAAACAATCATTGCAGTAAAATAAAGAACATAAACTAGATTATTGGTGCTTAAACATAAATAACTATAACATTCAAATGAAGTAGGAAAATTGTAAATGAAGCAGAACACACAGATCTAATAGATTCCACACAAAACCACAACAAAACTATATCATAAGCTGACAGCACCTGACCAAAAGAGAGGGCCCAACTCCCTTATCAGGGTTGCAGTGAACTATCTGCCACAAAAACTTAGAAAATCAGAAGAAACTCGATTTTCATTAAATAAAATGAGATTACATAGGTTGCAGTCTTGATACAGGACAACTCCTAGCTAGTTGATTGATTGGCTAATCCCTTCTCTTTATTCGGCCTTTTATACAATTCGTGGAGCACAGAGCATCCCAAGATTAGGGTAACAACTCTTCCTAAAAATACACAAAGGTTGAACCGATTAACATAACCTAATGTTGGACCATGGAACAAGTCCTATTTTGCACCTTCAACCCGCGGACTGCGCTGCATCCTTGACCGCATCATCTTGCCAGACTGTGTTTGCTATGTTCTTGTGAGATTTCAGAGATTAGTGATTCGCTTTGGTAAACCCCCAATCAATATCTAATGTTTTTGAACTAATACACACAATGACATAATAGAGGTGCATTCTTACCCTTGTGGTTACACACAATAGCTCAAGGAATATATAAATGGAGGTAAATAAGGATAGAAAAAGGTGGTAGAAAACAAGCAATTTCATGGGCCAAAATCTCCCCCAAACTTTAGTCACGTGCACGTCCTCGTGCAGGCCATTGCTTTTGCAGATCTGGGTTGGAACCTTGATGTTGGGCATGAAGTTTTGCTATGTCATATGCCTCAGCCATATCTGTCCCTAAAAAATTATATCCCCCAGTCAATATTATATCCTTCCACCATTCTCCCTAGACCTTGTAATCAAGTTGATATTGATCAAGTGGCATCTAGATGATGGGGAATGAAAATCTCAAACCTAGCCATTGAACCCCACAAAACCTCATACACACTATATACCTAGATATTCTTTCCATGTATTTGCATAAAATGGGAGCCCCAAATGCTTCCCATTCCCTAATAGCAGGTGGTGATAAGGCCCATCTCTGGTCACAGTTTTCAAGTGCCTCTTCCTTGCAATGGGTCAACTATTTTATGCAAAGCTCAGAACACCATTGATGTGTAGTTTCCATATTATGTGGCCAATTGGGAATCTGTCTGAAATACTTATGTTTGTTGATGATCTGTGTAACTTGAAAATTCTCCATTCTAACCTGAAGGGTTCTATGTACTTGATTTTCTTCGAAAGAATCAAGTGCCTTCTTCCACTTCACCTAGTTAATGGTGTAGGAAAGGAAGGCCCTCAATTGGACATCTCCCACATAAGGAACTGGATTGAATTTTTTATCATCTCTTAGTAGGCAGTTGTGCATGTATAGTTCACACATGAGATGTTGTGTGAGGATGTCATGACTTCTAAAATTACTAAGAAACTATATGGGGTCTTTAATATTATAAACCATCTCCTGGTAAATACATTCCAGACAGAAAAATAAATATTGTTCATGAAGGAATAGTGCATAGATGAGAGAAGGGGAGCGGCACATTACTACCTGTTGGGTGATATCATACATCTCATGTTTTTCATCTCTTAACTTATTTATCTGTGCCTCCAGCTCTGTAATATTTTCCTTTCATTTCTCGCCCTTGTTCTTCTCTTCTTCCAACTTTTCCTCATAGTCACCAACGACTCTAGCAGCCTGCTCCCTTATGTCTTTCAATTTCCTTAGGTGCACTGAAGAAGGGACAACTCTTTTATGAAACTGAGCTACAATTTTCTTCCACTTTTGTATCTCAGCTTTCAATAAAACTACCTAAGCTTCAGTTGTATATGTCATTAGCTCAGCTTGAGTAGATGTTGTTACTATGGAAGTGTGCAAAATATGCTCATTCTGAGTGGCTGTTGGTACTGTAGAGGTGTGTAAGATAGGATCGGTCTGAGTAGCTACTGTATGTAACACCAACTCAGTTTGAGTATCTATTTTTACTCTGGGAGTATCGATAGTTTGAGTAGTTTCCGAGACTATGGGAGTATCGACAGTTTGGGTAGTCGCCGAAATAGTCTCCTTGACATTTCTCCTCACTACTTCCTTTTAAATTATTTTGTATCTTCGTTCTCATTTCTTTAGGAGGGGAACCTACTTCTTTAGCTTGGCATTCTCAATCCTCAATTGCAAAATTTCTCTAAAGGATTTCCTATAAAAGTTCTAAATAGGGTTTCTTCTCCTTGCACAAAATTCGACAAATTCTTGTTTGGCAGGAATTCCTTCAGCCCATCCCCTAGGAGGAACCTCATTCTGAACTTCATTGCCTGCAGCCTCTATGCCTAGCTCTTGTTTAACTCACACTTCCCCTAGAATAGCAGCACCCAACTCTGGTTCAGGGTTTTCAGGAGCAACATGCTCCGACGCTGGTTCTTGTGTAATAGCGTCATTCATTTCTTTCTCACAAACTAGAGGAGTAGTTGTTGTGTCTTCAAAAATAGGGTTTTCAGGAATGACTTGTTCTGATGTTGGTTCTTGTGTTACATTGTCAGTCATTACCTGCTCACCGATGGGAGGAGTAGCTACAGCATCTTCACAGACATGAAATTCAGAAAGTTCTAGCGTTGGTTCTTGTGTGACAATGTCAGTTACCTCTTGTTCATAGATTGGAGGAGTAGCAACATTCCTCTCCTACTCATCAGACAAAGGGGTATCAACATCCATATCATGATCATCTACGGGTGGAATAGAAACCTCTCTTTCTTGTTCATCTATTGAGGGAGTAGCAACATCTCTTTCTTGTTCATCTGCTGAGGCAGTAGCAACATCTCTTTCTTGTTCAGGAAAAGGGTTTGGAGGAATAGAACCCTCTGCTTCCTCTTCTTCTGAATCCAGGTTAATGACCTGCCTCATTCCCCCAACTTCTCTAACTTCCACAGATGGTTTCCCTATTTCCTCATCTTTGTCTGAGGCTGATTTCTATGTATCAACACCCGTTCTCTACCCTTCTGCAATAGTTTTGGCAGCCTCTACTAACCTGCTTAGCCCATCTCTCTCTGCTAGGGTTTCTGCTACTTATGGGATAAGTTGTGCCAATTCCTCTTCCAGAGTCTTATGAACTGTGACCAACTCACAGGGGTTTTCTCTAGCACATGCATGACTAGTAGCTTAACAAGGCCATGATTTGTGAGGGTTTTGAGTGGTTGGCACAAGTGTTGATATGCTCGCGCCATCCAATGAACGTTACTCATCATAAAATAGGGCATGTTTATGTGTTGTTGGAAATACAAATATGTGAGCAATTTGAGATGATATTTGTAAATGGTAGAGGGGAATCCTTCGCATGTCACATAACTTATGAAGAATAGTGCTACCTTGGCCCATGGAGGCAGCAGAGAATTTCATTCGTATCCTTTCCCTTTCGGCTTTACTTCTTCACCTTCACGCAGAAACAACTCTAGAAATTACGGGAGAGCTGTTTTCTAGACAAACCATCACTGACCGGATATTGGCAACCCACTAGCTACTGCAATGGTTTCCTCCATGACTCTGATTTTTAATCCATGGATCGTGGAGGAGTGGTCGTCCAAATTTTGGGCTAATTCTGCTGTAATGTCTGCATCGAATCCCTATAACCTCTCGAAATACATGTCCCAACCTACATTCTATAAAATTTGCTAGACTTTCGGATTTCGATGAACCCATGCAGTATTTTCTAGCTAATACCTTACTAATCCACCACCCATTTTGTTTCGTCGAATGTGCCTGCTCGAGGAGTACCAACGACTAGTTCAGGAGAAACGACAGGCAAAACAATTTTGCGGAAAATGTGTTGTGGAAAGAGTCATGGATATTTTTCTATTTTTTTTAAATTAAATGATGTTGCAGGTAAGTAATGATGATGATATGAAAATGAATTTAATAGCTTGGTGGATGATTAATATTTTGGCAGGTGTGTCCAATCCATATGCGTACAACGATGTCAAAATTTTTTAAGTAATGATTGTGAAATCGTGTGATTAAAGAGGGTAATGATGACTCTTTGGGATAAGACATAAAATCTCCCCCAAACTTAAAGTTAAGACCGTCCTCGGGCGCGAATGACTATGCCATGTGTAATATTACCCAAATCTGTTAAATTTGGTTGAGGATGTACCTGGTGACTCACCTGTTATGGAGAAGCATCATCGCAGGAATAACGTCATCTGCAGTCGCAGAATATGACAACATCGAATTGAGCAATGACATCAGAAGTGGTGGCAGCTGAAATTTCAGTATCCATGTTGGTGGGAGTGTAGACGAGTAACTACAGCCATATTAGTAGCGGTAGGAGTAGTGGAAACCAAAGAGTAGTGGCAACTGGAGTAGCGACAACCAAAGAGTAGTGGCAGAAACTTGAAGTAATGACATCTGGTACAACGACGATTTTAAAGTAATGACACCGGAAGTAGCAGCGAATGGATTAGCAGCAACCGAAGTAGTGGCAACAACAGTAATGGAATCTCATACATTGACGATTTTTAAGTAATGACACCTGGAGTAGTAGCAACTGGATTAGAGACAACCAGAGTAGCAGCAACAAGAGTAGTGGCAGCTGCAGTAATGACATATCGTACAACAGATATTTTGAAGTAACGACACACGAAGTAGGAACGACTGGAGTAGCGACAACCAGAGTATTAGCTCGTTTAGCAATATTCTGGACAACCACTAATCAAATTTCATCTAGCTCGTTTAATTTCTCCAGATGATGTTTTTGGGATTTTGAAAGATCCAAACCTACTTCTAGGGCTGTTCTAAGTGTTTTAATTTCAAACTCTATGGGAAACAAAGGATTTTTTTCGTAGACATGCTCATATGGAGAAAATCTTGTTGTATTCTTCCAAGTTGTCTTGTATGCCCACAGTGCTTCAGGCAGCTTTTCCACCCAATCTCGACGATGACTTGCTATAGTTTTTGTGAGGATATTTTCTAGTACCTTATTTGTGCTCTCGACTTGACCATTTTCCTGGGGATGATATGGAGTTGTTATCATGTACTTGATCCTATATTTCTTCATTAACCATACTATCATATGTGATGTGAGTTGTGCTCCTCTGTCTGAGATTATTTCTCTAGGGGATCCATATCGAGCAAACATTTCTTCGAACATGAAGTTTGAAACAACATGTTCAGTTTCTTTTACAACTGCCTTCGCCTCAACCCATTTTGTTACATAATCCATGCAGACTAGAATATGGACTTTATGTTGTGAGGGGGGATTGAATGGTCCCATGAAATAAATGGCCCATTTTTCAAAGGGCTCAAGGGCTACCTGGGGGTTCAAGGGAATTTCATCTACTTTACTAGGCTGCCCCATTCGTTGGCAGCTATCACACCCCCGGACATACTTCCTTGAATATTGAAAAATGGTGGGCCAGTAATACCCCATTTGCAACACTTTGTGACCTATTCATTTATCTGCAAAATGGCCTCCACAGGGACCATCATGAGCATCCTTCAAGACATCATAAATATCATCTTCTCCTATGCAACATCGGATTTGTTGGTTAGGCCCAGTGTAAAAGAGGAATCCCTTAATCCATGTGTAATGGGAACTATGATGGCTGATCTATCATCATTCCCTATAAGGAAATTGTCGAGGCACTCTTCCTGTATCAAGATAGTTAGCAATATCTGCATACCATGGAACATGAGTAGAAATTGCAAAAAGGTGTTCATCTGGAAAACTATCTTCTACAGGTTCCCCTTGTGTATCATTTTCTAATCTAGACAAGAAATCTGCAACCACATTATCCTTCCCAGGGCGATCCACGATGGTGATATCAAAATCTTGCAGTAATAATAACCATCTCGTGATCTGACCCAGGGTTATAGGTTTGTTCATGAGATACCTGATGGTTGCATGATCCATGTGCACAAAAGTGGGATAACCTGTAATATAGTGTCAGAATTTATTAACAATGTAAATGACTGTTAAGAATTCCTTTTCTGTTACCGTATAATTTAGTTCAACTGGAGTCAAGTTCTTGCTGATGTAGTATATTACATATGGTTTCTTGTCCTCCTGTTGTCCCAAAATAGCTCCCACTACCATGTGAGAAGCGTCGGCTGAAATATGAAACGAAAGCTTCCAATATGGTCCTCGAAGTATAAGAGCATTACAGACCAGTTCTTTGATTTTTCCAAACGTTGTCTCACATTCAGCTGTCCACACGAATTCTGCATCTTTGGTTATTAACTGAAAAAGAGGGTGTGCTATACGGGCTCAAATTGTAGACCTTCTTATATGATAAGGCAAAGGCAAAGGCCTGGTGATGTCATATATGCTACAAAATTTTAATTACACAACCATGAAAGGAAAAAGCCTGGTGATTGTGTATATGCTACAAAATTTCAAGTATTATCTTCTGGACCAGTCCTTCAAGCTGTCCATTGATAATTTAGTGGTCAAGTATTTGGTTAACAATACAATGTTTGAAGTTTGATTCTATCGATGTTTTCTACTATTTTAGGAGTTTGATTTTGAAGTGGTGG
>CBVK0100670675.1:0-15964 GCA_900067695.1 Picea abies | reverse complement strand
CTCTTGCCAAATTCCATAGGCATTACCATACAAGAAGTTGTAAGAAACGAAGGAATTCCCATTGCAGATACAACTTCCCTATGCCACCAATGAAAAACACGACAGTGCTCGAACCAATAAGCTCACTAGATAACGCTCTTGCCGACAAGTCAAGGTCCCTGTTCACATCTCTAGACAAAAAAAACTATGACAGTGAAATGACCTTTGAAGACTTCTTATTGGAAATGGACCTAGCAGAAGATCAATACATCCAGCTAATACAATGTAAATTGAAACAACCGACAATCTTCCTTAAATGAAAACCTTCACATATTTGGAACAACAGTTTTGCAAAGGACATTCCAACTTTATGGAATATGAATACAGATGCACAGTACGTGCTCAACGCATATGCTGCAGCATCGTATTGCAGTTCATACATGACTAAAGTTGACAAATCTATGACAAATGCATTTCGAAAAATACGCAAAGAACATGAAATGAGTGAAATCGATGCTATTCAAATGATACGCACACTTGGAAATACACTCCTTAATCTTCAACAAATGTCTTCTCAACAAGCAGTTCACATAGCACTTTCTCTACCACTAAATTGCAGTTCAAGAGAGTGTATATTTATAAACACATCCCCAATAGATAAACGCACATTTATGCTAAAGCCACCCTTTCTATTAAAACAAGGACCTGATACTTCTGAAGAATGATACGCACACTTGTAAATACACTCCTTAATCTTCAACAAATGTATGTTCAACAAGCAGTTCACATAGCACTTTCTCTACCCCTAAATTGCAGTTCAAGAGAGTGTATATTTATAAACCCATCCCCAATAGATAAATGCACATTTATGCTAAAGCCACCCTTTCTATTAAAACAAGAACCTGATACTTCTGAAGATGTAATGTGCCAATATATTATTGATTACTACATTGAGAGACCACATACTATTTACAACATCTGCCTTGCTGAATTTGTGTCCAAGTACAAAAAAAATGGTACACACATATCAAAAAGGAAAAAACCAAATGTCATATGATTCATCAAATACAACAAACACATTGACAATGAAAATTCTTGCAGAGAGAAGCTATTGCTATATGTGCCCTTTGAAAAACATGAGCATACATTAAAACATGGGCTTCCTACATGGCAAGCTGCTTGTAGTTTCCACGCAAAGACAATACAAATAAATGAAGCTAAATTTACATACAACATCAATCCAACATGGGGTGACCTCGAAAATGCAATTGAGCAATTGCATAATAACCCTATGGATATTGATGATACATTCACAGAACAAGCACCAACTAAATTTCACTGTGAACAATACGACTTGCAAGAAGACTTGAAATGCCCTCAAGATTCACTTCTGAAAAAAACACTTAACCTGGGCTTTCGAGTCACAGACCACCCACTCTTCCTCGACAATGAAGAATATTATAGACTTAGAAGATTGTTAAATAAAGAACAACAAGCAATTGTCAAAGACATTGCCTTAAAGAAATCAATGGACATCCAAAATCCATTACACGTGTTCCTCACAGGTGGGGCAGGTACAGGAAAAACATTTACAGCAAAGATCCTATTCCAAATGCTCATACGAATCTATGATGCACACAATACAATTGACCCTTTGAAACCGAAGGGCTTGATACTTGCATACACAGGGAAAGCTACTTATAAAGATCGGAAGAGCACACGTCTGAACTCCAGTCAGGGAAAGCTACTTATAATGCAGGTGGCACAACAATCCACTCTGCATTGCTAATGCCATTCAACAAGTCCCATTTCCTACCACTTAGCAAAGAAATGCTAGATACCTTGTCTAATCTTTATCAAGAACTACAACTTGTCTTCATTGATGAAGCTTCTCTAATCGGAAGCTAATTCCTATTCAGCATTGACAATAGACTAAGAAACATTAAACACATCCAGACAAAGTACTTTGGAAACACAGATGTGGTCTTTTGTGGTGATCTCTATCAAGCACAACCCATACAAGATTCCCTCATATTTGAAAAACCTACCATGAACATGAAAACAATAACATATGAATTTTGGAAAGATAATGTGAAGTGCTATGAACTACAGACTACAATGCGCCAAACAAATGAGAAATTTATTGCAATCCTGAATAGGATGCGAACAAATAGCCAAACAAGCAATGATTTGACATATATCAATATGAATTGCATGCGACCTGCCCCAAATGATCCAACATTTCCTTACTTATTCTACAAAAACAAAGATGTTGCACTACATAACAAACATATGCTATCATTGATGCCTGGCAACGAGCTTCTCATCAATGCAATTGATGAGGAGGAAGAAAACCATGGAAATGTACCACACCATCAACATACATCAACTTTGCCTTCCCAACTTGTCATAAAATTAAACATGCTTGTTGAAATATATGCATGTAACTACGATTCACAAGATGGTCTAGTCAATGGTGCAGATGGAATAGTCAAAGCCTACACAAAAAAAGACAAACTCGATGTCTTGTGGATCAAGTTCTATGATCCACACATTGGACATTCCCAATCTAAAAAGCTCGCATACTTGTATACCATGGACATTTCGGAATGAATGGATCCCCATATTACGCATAGAAAAACCACTATCAACAACAAAAAACACATCCCATTTGAAGATCCGAAAACAATTCCCCATCAAACTTGCATGTGCACGTACAATACATAGGTCCCAGGGTTTAACACTTGACAGTGTTGCATTTGACCCTACTGGGATACGAATCCATGGATTGGTATATACAGCCTTATCTCGTGTAAGAAACATAGAGTCTTTGTACTTGCTACATGCTCTCAAAATGGATAACTTCAAAGTGAAACAAAAAATTGATATTGAGATGCAACGCCTTCAAAGCACTACAAAATGGGACTTGGCATGTGATTTAGAGTCCATAAAGTCAAGCACATCCATCTCAATTCTTATGCTAAACACACGTAGCTTGCATGCACATATGAATGACATACTCAATGACTATGACACAATGCAATCTGATATTCTATGCTTGCAAGAAACATACATGACATTATCTATGCAAAATCAACAATTTCCGAGCTTCAATTGCATATCAAGTTGCACTAAACATGGAGTCATGACACTCGTAAAAAAACATTTGCCAATCCTAGAACATATGCACTACGAAGACCAATCTGTAGAGGTCCTTATAGCTAAAGTAGCTTTCCATGGATCCCATCTTGCAATAATCAACATTTATGTTGCCCTGCAAGCAACTTTGTCCAGCATATTCAATACCATCACAAAAGCATTATGTCATTTCCACCAAAACGATATCCTAGTCATTCTAGGAGACTTCAATATTGACATGTCACAGTGTAATGAGCAGACAAAAAAATTGGAAAACTACATGTGCATTTACAATGCCCATATGCTCCTAGAAAAAACAAACCATGCACATAAAACGCTAATTGATCATATTTGGTCAAATGCAAAGAATAAAAACTACAAAATATATACATTAAATACATATTGGACCGATCATGATACAATTTGTCTCATACTTGAAGTCTAAAATACACAAAAATCATAATGCATATTTTGATCTAAAGCATATTTCCATATCTTTTTTACACATTTACAAACACCTTTCCCTTGTATCACATAAAAAATCATCTCGCAACTGAAAAAAGGTTGGTATAGTCTCAATGTTACATTGTTGATAATATAAAAACAAAATACATTACCAACTTTCATTGCACTTGCATCTTCCTCAAATCTATTTACATAACTATTCACTTTCCTTCATTGTTTTGTTAAATGTATAGCACATCAAACCGATTATTTGTGGCTAAAAAGATACTAAGGACAATTACAAACATGGATGCAAAAAAAAGGTACATATTTCCAACCTTCATTGTATTTTATTAATTTGCATTCCAAATGTCATTTGTTATTGTTCCATATTTCATATTCTTATATTCTATATTGCATTTTATACATCACCTTTACATCAAAAGAAATAGAACAACTGACGAAGAAGAAGGAATTACAAGTGACATCGGAGAAGAAATCCAAGAACAATCTTCAAAGAGAAGGTATGGTCATAACAATAACACATCCAATATCTTCTTCCTAGTAAGTTATATACATATGTAGACTCACAATCCATATGTAAACCAACTTGTCTTATGTATGTCAAACTACTTCTTCTGTCATACATGTCTCATATACATATATATATATATATATATATATATATTAAGTTTCGTCTAAATATTATATTTCCACTAAGTTTCGTCTAAATATTATATTTCCACTAAATATTATGAAGGTTTCATATAAATTTTAAATAAAACAAATATTAAATATTAATTTGATATAAATTTTAAATTTGGTTTAAATATTATATTTCCACAGATAAGGTTTAATTGTGTATACAAATAAGGTTTCATATAAATTTTAAATAAGTCAGATATTAAGTATTAATTTAATTTTGTCTTTTAACTTATGTAGCCTTTTGTTAATTTGACGTCATTGATGTCCTTTCTTTAACGGGATGCATCCAACCAATTAGCAACAAAAAAAAAAGAAAAGTTAGAAAACTGTGTATGTATCTCTACGATGTTGTCTATACAGGGTTACTATAACACAAGCCATTTTCTCACAAAGGATACATGAATTATTATTAGGAAAATGAGATGGTGCCGTTCCTACAAAAACTTTGTTGTAAACCTCAATGAAAATACCTTGATTTGGTAAAGAACTGGCAACTCCAGGGACCGGATTTTTGGCCTCCAAGATTTGCCTTCGTCCAATCTCAGCTGCGCAAGTGCCATTGCCAGCTCTGGATCGTCCTCCAAATGCAGCTTCAGCACCACAATCTCCTCCTCCTGCTCCCCACTAATTTGTTTATCCTACTCCAATAAGAAGACGTCTTTTTTCCTTTCTGACGGGAGGGGATGAATGAGGTCTCCAAATAAGGGGAGTATTCTGGCACCGGAGTTGCGTCTGGGTGCAGTTTTTATGGTAGAATTGGCCCTGCAGCCCGCCCTCTTAATGGTTTAATTGTCTCCACCCTCGATCATGACACTGGTCATGTATGCAGTGACACGTTTTCTATGACATGCAAACTCGAACACATCGCAATGCAGAGCATTAATGAGCGTCGCCACCCTTGGCTCTTCCCATATCCGATGTAAATGTGGGAGTGAGAAATTATATGGTAAACTAAGTAATAACGCCTTGGAAACTGTGCCGCTAACTAATGAAAATAGCCCAAAACATTATGTCACTGCTATGGCAAGGACATAATAAATATATGGCTGGAATGTTTTACCTTTAACTCTTTTCTTTTGGAATACAATGACACAATATACAATGACACAATATGTACATGGTAAGATTTGTCAATGCACCCAAATTGAAAATAGAGAATTCACCTCGAATATGGCTTTACAAAGCTAATACAGTCATTAATTTGAGCGATATACTCCATGAAAAACAAATATTTTACACATTATCATAATCATTAAATAATAAAAAACATATGAGGAGAATTATTGATCGCACCAACTTCATTTTATGGTGATTTTACTTAATTAATTTCTTTACTAGTTTCAATAATGATTTCATTTTAATTTTCTATTATACTTTATTGTAATATTAACACTGTTCGAGCCTGTATGTGCATCTTGTAACTCTCCTACATCCGTAACTGCACTGATAAAAGATGCAGTCGTTGATTGTACTAAATGTTGTCAAAAACATCCTTTCACATATCAACATTGCCTCAATGCTATTATCCGCACCAGTGACAACAAGACTGTACAATGCACTGTTAGAAAGCCTCTTCTGCACACTATACTTCCAAGCCTACTAGACATGTCATGTTAGACATATCTACAAAAAAAACAAGGTATTGTCTACATGCTATGAGACCTTCAAGTTCGTGGTATATTCACAGTGAATGAAGACAACATACTCTTACATCTCGAATTAGGCGAAGGAAAAAAAAAATCAACTCACTAAAACTTCAACCACTGGATTTACTTCTTAAATCAACTATTTGATAAAAAGTTGATGTCACTTGCATGAAGACCAAAGAGCAACATTGTACCATAGTCTTTGCTTCCACCTTCTTGAAGATAGAACACATATGATTATTACACAATGTATATATTAATATATATACATATATTGCAAATTTCTTGCACTTCGCTTATCAAAAAATGAAATCTTTTGTGCATTTACAATGAAGAAATTTCCTAGCTTATGGAGAATCATGCATTAAATCACATTTCGCTTCCTTCTCTTTTGTTATGTACAATGTCAACAATCTAATCGAATCAAACACACAATAAATTAGCCTTCATTAGAATATTTACCATTCAATTGCATTGCACCATCTAATTGCACAATATTGTTTTCAAATTAAATTTATTTATTCCTTATTTTTTAATTATTTTCACAACGCTACTTTATTGTAACCAAATAATCCTTACAACACATTCATTTATAAAATGATTAACACCAACTTCAAAATGCCTCAGACACCAAAACTAAAGAAAACTCAAATCGCAACACTCTACTCTAGTTTGCAACTATACTTTTTTATAACATTCACAAAACTGCATCTTCTCATACTACAACATTAGAATGCTATTATAATCATACTTCAACATTGGAATATTTTTGCCTTATGAACATTCTTCCATTTAATTGCATTAAATTCGACAGGGACTACGCTGCTCCGCTGCCCTTGTTTGGACTAATAGTTCACTAGAGGGGAAGTTTATATTTAAAAACTTCAAAATAATGTAGTCAAACAACTTTCCAACTCAAAAAAAAATTGAGCACCATATAATGGAAATGGAATGTGACTCCTGAGTGTCGTTTAAAAGGTCACGATTCAATTCTTTAATTATTCTTATAAATTTTTATTGATTATAATTTTAATTATGTGTGAAAATTATGTTTTATTAATAATCCACTATGTTTTAAATATTATGGGTTAGTTTAATTAATTAAATTATTTATTTAAAGTTTTAAATTTAAATTTTTAATCAAGTTTTTTTTTATGTATATTTACGTGTCGAAAGGTGTACATCTATTGGTAATGGGCACAATTAATGACTTTTTAATCTAAAATTATAAGTGAGATCGGAAGAGTTTTTTATGTATATTTACGTCGAAAGGTGTACATCTATTGGTAATGGGCACAATTAATGACTTTTTAATCTAAAATTATAATTTGATGGCTAACAATTGAAGATGCTGGCATATTCTTAGTCGTCCTTCCAAATCAATGAATGTGATTTACTCTTCATAACTTCCTTGCATTTTTGAATGCATCTGTTAACCTGTTTACTTTTTAACATTTACCTAATCATATTAAGAAATTGTTGTAGCACCATATGATTGCCACATTTAAATGATTAACTTTTGAAATTACCAAATTCGGATTATTAACCGGCATTACTTCAACTTCCTCAACTGTTAGTGCGTCTCAGCCGTCTGTGCTTTTCCGGGCGTTTCATATTCTCGCAAACCCACCTATTTGCATGAACTTGATGCGTTTCATATTCTCGCCTACCCACCTTTCGACGTTCATCAGTCACGAACGTCAAGTTTGAAGCTGTGCTAATAGTAGTCATAGTTTTTCATATATATTAGTAGTTTATAGTGGTTGAGAGTTGAGTGTTTTCCATCTCTATATTTTGAGGAAGAGTGAGGTTTTATTAAGTTTTCCTTGAAAAAAAATAAGATCACTAAGTTGGTTCGAATTAATTGTTTTAAAGCAAAGTTCATCACTAAATCTTCGATTATGATTTATTTGAATTTAAGTGAGTCTTAAGGCAAAGTTCATCACTAAATCTTCAATTATGATTTATTTGAATTTGAGTGAATCTTACTATACTGCCACCTATTATTATGACTAGGAATTAAGTTGTTTTCTGTGTAAATACTTTAAAAAGAAAAATCAAAAAAAAAACATTTTATAGATATAATTATATTATTATGTAAATGATTAATTGTTTCAATAATAATATAACAATAACAATAGGAAGTTTTTGTCCTCACCTCCAACCATATTTTCAGATTAAAATTCTTATATTTTGTTTTTGATTACTTTACAAAGTAAGTGTAATATATTTTGTTTTGATTACTTTACAAAATAAGTGTAACGACAACTAATAACTATGTACAATTTGATGGGAATGGACCTTATAAGTTCTTTAAAATTATGTTTAATAGAAAAGGAAACTTAAAAACTTATGTTTAATAGAAAAGGTGAAACCAATCGAATTATTTCTCACGTTAATAATTAACTAATTTATATAAACATATTGATATTATTAATATTTAAAAATATAATGAAAATGATAATATTTAATTAAAAATTAATAAAAGGAGATCAAATGAGTTTGGGAAAATTTCAATCTCATTATAAAGATAGAATCACACATAGACATAGGCCAATCAATAAGTAATTGATATACCTAAAAATGTAAGGCAATCAAAGGTGAAGTGAAACATTTAGGCAACGAATATTACTATAGTTTTATTTATTTATTTTTATTTATTTATTTTTTAATTTTATATGGTTGATTACTTCATTAAGAGTTACTATTATTTCTACCAACTCATTAAACCTACCACTTGTCTAACCAAACTAACCAATTGTCCTCCTTCACTTGTTTGTACATTAAGACTCGCCTTCTTCAGTGGTATCAATGCTCATTGTACCTATGTTGTTTGACAGAAGTCATAGGAGGACCACCTCCTAATCTATGACCTTTAGTATATGAGTAACATGAGGACTACCTTCTAATCTAAGACCCTACACACCTCTAACACCACCATTTTTGGAATCGCCTCCGCCACACCTCAGTGGTGCAATCTTTGCTCCATGAATTGAAATGGGTATCTTATTCTTTAGAATTATATGTCTTTATACTAAAAACCATACGTTGCATGCCAATGTACTATACAAGAGGCATCTACCAACCAAATCAATCAAGTTATGATCTTTAATTAGATGTTGCCTACGCATGTCAACAATCCATGTAATATCTCGCAAAAACTTAAGTGACCCAGAGATAGATTCCTTGTTCTTTTCCATTGTAAACATCATGACATACATTATCAACTAAGATATAGTGATTCAAAATTTTGGTAAATGTTCCAAACTCAAGTAGTTCTCCAAGTGCTTCTCCTATATACTTCATGTTTACCAATAAATTGAGTGATGTTTTGGTTACAGTTCATTTGTTGTCATTTGGTGCAAGTTGCTTCCTCTAAACTTGATTCCCTCTTATTTTTGACATAAATGTTTGCTAATCATGAACATTCATCAAGTCTTCTTCTCGCTCGCAGCAAATCTTTGAGTTCTTAGAGCGAGCTTTAATATCTTGTATTTTTCCATTCAACTAGTTGAATAAAGACACTTACCATATGAGGTATAGAGATACATGGTTTTTGATATCATGGTTTATTTTCATGAAGAGATCCATGATCAAATCAATCATTTTCCACCCACTTCTAACACGATCATCAAATCTTTGATTGATTATTCAACAATTGTGGCTGGGGTGATCATGATTCCTTCTTCTTCACAAGTCCTTTCACACCATTAAGATCTCCTTAGAGTTGACTATGCTTCAATCAGATGTGGAGGAATTTCTTTCATCTCTATAAAAGTGGAAGGTAATACATTTTTTATATGATAAAATGATTTTGACTACAACCATCTCAACTCCAGTATCATCAACATCAAGGTGAGAAATAACCACCATGTGTTTGGTCATCAACTTTGGCTAGAGGACCACTAATTTAAGCTTCTAATATTTTTCCATGAGAGCCACCAAATAAAGCGATGGCTAGGAATTCACACATAGAAAGGAAGAAGAACTGTGGAGTATTCTTCTGGATCTATCAATGCGAGAAGAATGCGGAGAAACTCTAAACAAACAATTGCAAAAAATAAATAACACATAAACATGCAACCACTACATAATGGTTTCCTAAGGAAAACCCTTTTAGAAAAAAACCCACACTCCAAAGCAAGCTCGATGTATTATTCAACAGCAAGTTACAATACATTTATAGATCTATGCGCTTAACAAGAGTGATCGTCAACATTCAGGCTCTAGAGAAATTTTAGTAGCATAACAATACCTTCAATAACCTCTCTCTTAATACCTCCAACATAGGTACTCAATAAATATATTCATAAATACACCTTAAACCATTTATGATTTCTAATTCCACGTGCTAGAAACCATGTGATAGTGTTTTTCGATTTTACTAATGATCTGAAAATATTTAGACACTACTTATTCTTGAAAATATAGGCATGCAATATCTAACTTGTTTATGTATAATTTCTAGGATCTATTGACGTGATTGCAGAATTTTGAAGATGTGTTTTTTATCCAAAAACCCATAAACTAAAGATTATCTTGAAGTGGAAATGAGATGAAATAAATAAACTCAAATTAGAATGTTGATAACATATTTTGTTTCAACTTTAAGTTTCTTTCAAAACAATTAAATTGCTTATCTTCATCCCAAAATACCCAAAAATACCATGTAAATGGACCAAATAAGCCAATCTTGAGGGTGCTCCAAAAATCCACTACTCAAATGAAAACCTCGAGTTTATAATTGAAATCCTTGCGAAATTATGAAACTTTTGACTATAAAGTTATCCAATTTCCAAATTGGCTCAATTTTACGCTCTTTGGCACACAAAACAATCCATTAAATACTCATAAATGGAAAATTGAGAAAAACATTTTACAAATGATCTCAAATCACAAAATGGACCTCATATTCACGATCCTTGTGAAAAATCGTGCAGAATCTATATAAAACACTTGAAATTATATCAAGGTAACATTTGGCACAGTTTACTGAATTTGTGGCATCGAATTACCCAAAAATGACTATCTCCATGCCTTGATATGAGTCTGGCACTTTCAGGCCCATGAGAAATTTTGTCTCGGTTTGTGTGCATGTAGTCTGCATTAATGACTGTACTCCTCCATCATTTTTCGTGCCTTGGTATGGCTTGTCGTGCACCTTGCCTTCCCCCCGTGCTTGGCGAAAATCCAGTTTTTAAATAAAAATTGTGGGCAGAGTTAGCAATGAGGTCATTTGGCCTATTGGTTGGTGGATGCATTTTAAGGCGCTTTGTTGGGGGAGATTCTGGGATCAAACCCACAGACCTCCCATTTTAATACACAGTGGGTTATATATATGTGTTATAGTTTAAAACCCGTGGGATTCCTACTAACTTTGGCAATGGTGATAAGTTTGGCGAATTGTGGCTCCAACTGACCAGATATTGTGGGATATATAGTTTAATATGGCGAATTGGGGGTTTCTCCAGCCAACCTCGCCTTTTTTTAAAACATTTGGTTGTTGGGCGTCCTTGTGCATTTTCTTGCTGCCACGTGGTGGCCATTCATTGGCTCACGTCACCTCTGTGCACAGTCACTGCCACATCACCTCTACCTGGTCATCTTGTCACGTCACATGTCGGGTGGTTGTACGGATTCCACGTGGTTGTATGAACTGCCACATGGTGCTTTTCCATTGGTCCATGGATTGATCGAAAAAGGCCAAAAACGAGTGACATGTGGCAGCCTTTAGTGCTTCCACATCATCATGTTTATGTCATGATGATGTCATCATGACACGTTTCTCCTTTTGCATGTGCCACATACCTTGTACAGACTTAGACGTGTCACATACCCACTATGACAACCTAGAATTTTCATCTTTTCTTCGAGGAACAGAATCCCTGAATTTCTATGGGGCCTAGCACAGACCATCCCTTCCCTTAACCTCCTCCATGTGATCGTTGGCTATGACCACAGGCCTTACCAAAAAGGCGCTTCCAGCTTTCGCGTTTCGGGATTTCTGTGTGCGAGCTCTCCCCGGCTCCCTGTCCCTTGAAATGCCGAAACCCGAAATGGGGTTAACGAGCTCCTCGGCTCCTCTTTTTCCTACTCCATGCGACCACCTTGGTGAACACACGCTAACACCAAATGGTGCTACCGAAACTCGACTTTCGAGATTCCTATTGCAAGGAACCCTTGTTCCTTCAATCCTCGAAACCTGAAAGCCTGGTATCATCCGGATCTATGGTCCAGATCGTCGACTTGATCAACGGCCTGGATTAAATCCCGACGTTCTACCTTTCAGGATTTTGGTGGGGTCCTCACTCCTATCTCCCTGATCTCCAGAACCCCGGTGGCTTTAGATCTTTGCCACGTGTCCTCTACAAATGGACGGTCCAGATTCTTTCAGGACCTGAAATGTCGATTCCCAAGTTTAGACCCTTGATTAACTGCTAGCACCTACCTCCTCCTTCTACCACATGACCCTGTCCTATGACCTAGGGCTCCTCCACAGAGCGTGTCGAGGTTCCATATACCGGGATTTCGCGACTTGCGAAGACGAGGGGTCTTTCCCTCTGGTTTCCCGGGTGCCGAAACGTCGAAACTTATTCATGCTAAATCGATTAGAGGTTTCGTATACCAGGATTTCGCTACTGACGAAAATGAGGGGTCTTGCCCTTTGGTTTCCCGAATGCCGAAACGCCGAAACTTATCCACACTAAATTGATTCGGGGTTTCGTATACTGGGATTTCACGACTGGAAAAAACGAGGGGTCTTGCCCTTTGGTTTCCTGGGTGCTGAAACGCCAAAACTTATCCACGCTAAACCAAATCAGGGTTTCGTATACCGGGATTTCGCGACTGGCGAAAACGAGGGGTCTTTCCCTTTGGTTTCCCAGGTGCCGAAACGCCGAAACTTATCCGCACTAAACCAAATTGGGGTTTCGTATACTGGGATTTCACGACTGGTGAAAACGAGGGGTCTTGCCCTTTGGTTTCCCAGGTGCCAAAACGCCGAAACTTATTCATGCTAAACTGATTTGGGGTTTTTCCGAAAGGATTCCGATCGACTGGTGGGGTTAAACAATAGTAAAGTATGATGAATATAACTGTGAAGTGTGCCAATATACTTCATTAAAGTTCCATAAGAATCTAAAGGAATGTTTAATGCAATAGCTTTCTTCCTAAATTCTTCCATGAAACTTTGTACAGTTTGACCTTTACTTTGTCTTAAAGTTTGTCATTCCATCATTACTTTATGTAAATAACCCAATGGATAAAATTTCTTCCTTATTGCTGATTTAAATTCCGACAATGAGGAAAGAAGATTACCACACTTACTTATGTCCTGAAGTTTGCTCTCCCACCATACAAGAGAAGTGCCTTCCAATCGAAGAGAGGTCAATTGCACTAACTTCCTCTTCATCAATATGTTGAACATGACAATATACTTGAACATGTTGGATCCAATTATCTAGCTTTTCAAGATTAGCATCTCCATTAAACATAGGTAAATAAAGTTTTACATCAAGCTTTAATAATGGTTTCTTAAAAGAATATTTATGGCTAGAATGATGAGAATGATGAGAATGATCAGAGGAAGAAGAGCTAGAACTCAATGGTGAAGATGGAGGCTCAGGAGGGTCTTCTCCAAACTCTTGATTCACTGAAGCATTATCATCTGCTTGTGCTTCTTTTTTCTTTCCTTTCTTCTTCATCCTCTTCTCGTAGTCTCCATACATTCGCTCGACTATTTCTGACATGCAATAGAAGAGCATATGGATTTTTTTCTCCTGTTTATCACGCTTGTCCTCTTTGGCTATTTTCTTCCTTCGAGATGCACGACCAACTTCTGGGTTGAAATTATTAAGTGTTCCTTCACCATGTTTATGCTTGGCCCTAATAAGCATTCACACTCAACAATTCAAGTCAAAGATGACTGCTCTAATACCAACATGATCCGATATCTTTTCATCAATGTGACTTATTAAATAATTGTATTAAATGAGCATAAAATGAAGTGCACCATAAAGAAGGAAAAACTCAATAATGAAGAGACATATGCATAAGATCTGAACAAAAAAACTTGATAACAGAGTTCATCCTTGGTGGACTACGTCTTCGGGTCCCGCTCTCAAATGGGTAGGCCTTTTTATTAACTCAACAAAATAATTTGGAAAAATACATAAGTATACCTCATTTTGGATTTAAGATGCAAAAGCTTTGCTTAGATAAGAAAACAAACAACACCACTGAATTTGTGGCATTGAATTACCCAAAAACGATTGTATCCATGCCTTGATCTAAGTCTGACACTTTTAGGGCCATGAGAAATTTTGTCTCGGTTTGCATGCCTACAGTATGCATTAATGACTGTACTCCTGCATCTTTTTTCATGCCCTAGTATGACCTGTCGTGCGCCCTGCCTTCCCCCCGTGCCTGGCGAAAATCCATTTTTAAAATAAAAATTGTGGGCAAAGTTAGCAATGAGGTCATTTGGGATATTGGTTGGCGGATGTATATTAAGGTGATTTGTTGGGGGAGGTTCCAGGGTCAAACCTGCATACCTCCCATTTCAATACACCATGGGTTATTAATATGTGTTATAGTTTGAAACCTGTGGAATTCCTGCTAACTTTAGCGATGGCGATAATTTTGGTGGATTGTGGCTCCAACCAACCAGATATGGCGGGATATATAGTTTAATATGGCGGATTGGGGGTTAGCACCAACCAACCCCACCTTTTTTAAAAACATTCGGTTGTTGGGCTCCCTTGTTCATTTTCTCACTATCATGTGGCAGCCCATGACTGGGCCACGTGGTGGCCATTCATTGGCCCATGTCACCTCCGTCACTACTACATATTGTAAAAATTCCGATGTTTTATTTGCGGCGTTATGGACAAAATTGTCCATATTGTCGCAAAATAGAGGAAATTTATAAAAAAAAATTCATGTTGCCCGATAACGTCGGTCTTGCCACGTTAACGTCGGTCTTGCCACGTTAACGTTGCTATTGCCACGTGTTCCACTGGAACGTCGCTCTTGCCACGTTTTCCACTGGAACGTCTCTCTTGCCACGTTAACGTCGCTCTTGCCACGTTTGTGAAGATGTATGTTGCAATTGCCACGTTAACGTCGCTCTTGCCACGTTTTCCACTGGAACATCGCTCTTGCCACGTTTTCCACTAGAACGTCTCTCTTGCCACGTTTGTGAAGATGTATGTCGCAATTGCGACGTTAACGTCGCTCTTGCCACGTTAACGTCGCTCTTGCCACGTTAACGTCGCTCTTGCCATGTTTTCCACTAGAATGTCACTCTTGCCACGTTTGTGAAGATGTATGTTGCAATTGCCATGTTAACGTCGATCTTGCCACGTTAACGTCGGTCTTGCCACGTTAACGTCGCTCTTGCCACGTTTGTGAAAATGTATGTCGCAATTGCGACGTTTGCGAAACTAGGTTTTCCCCTCCAACGGTCACCTTAGTATGTTCACCTATAAATATGTTGCATTTGACGGATGTTGCGACAAGTTTGCTGTAATAACGACGCTTCAAAAAGGGTTTGCAGGTCTTCTCAGTGAACAAAAAATAGATATTTGTTTTAGTATAAGTCTGTGGGGAAGAATGTCAGAAAACATTAGAGCTGGGAAAAGAATTAAAGAGGGTGAAAAGGGTGACGGTAAATGTTATTTCCCTTGCAAAAATTGTTGTACTAGACATCCTGAAAGAGTTTTAATAGCAACAACTACAAAACATTGTAGAAAATATGGGCACATGGATGGGGGATCAAATGAATATCGTCCGATGGTATGTATATTCATTATCTGTTTTAATATTTATTATATTCTCAAATTTTATAATGTTTTATACATGCACTAATTTTTCATGATTGTTTGTAATTATAAAGTTAGATTTGCCCCCTAACTTTATGCACAAAGCACAAAGTAGTAGCAGAAATGATGTTGTAGTACAAGATGAAGAACTTGAAGCAGATAATGAAGATCAAGTTAATGATTCCATGGAAGTAGATGACAATAATAACATAGTTCAAGTTGATGAGACAA
>CBVK0100670674.1:0-15966 GCA_900067695.1 Picea abies | reverse complement strand
TTTGAAGAATGTTGCAGATTCATTAACAAAATCTATGAGCACTAAGAAGTACTCTTGGTGTAGAGGATCCATAGGCATTGTTACTCTAGATTGTTGACTATGTAACCCTATAACCCCCTGTATGCAAAGAAAGCAACAAGTGGGAGAATGTTGGATATGTGTTATATTCTTTACATGACTAGCTATAGTGTCTACGTTGCGTCGAATGCACAGGGGGGTAAGAGGGGTTTTCTAGGCCCCCCCTTTGAGGGTTTCAAAGGAGAAATATCTCCCCTGCATGGGTGTTGAGGGGAAGTGCCCTCGAGAAACAAAATTTGCCTCTGTAAACGTGTCACATTTTTGCCTCATTTTTTGTGTCACATTAATTTTCGTGTCCATTGTTGGGAGGTTTTTCAGCACATGGTTTTTGTCTATGGTTTTCTATTTCTGGTTAAGGAATTACGGTTGTTCACTAATCCAGGTCATTGGGTTAGGGTTTTGGATGTTGTTGGCTCCTATATGTATATTTTATTGTAAACAATGTATCACTATGAATGAATACATAATATGTTGGTTTTCTTGGTTTGGGTTTCCAGAGGAAAAATATCTGTGTAATGTATGTATTTTCCATTGTATATTTTATGTTCTTTTACTAAAAATCCGTTTGTAGTAAATAATTGTACAAGGTTAAAATCTACACAGTTCCTCTATGATTTTCTTCTTGAGTACCTTTGACTATTTTTGCATAGGTGCTTTGTTCTGCTTCTTGTTCTATTGTCTTGGAGATTGAACCTTTCTCAGTCTGCATTTGGTTGTATCCTAGCCCAAACCTGTCATTCTATGGCCTTTGACTATTGATGATCTCATCCAGTATTTTGGTGCCATTCTATTGCATATGTTTCTTTTGGAGATATTTTCTTAGGGAAACTATTTTTTCTTCCAAGCTTTCAATCATCTTCCCTTTATCTTCTAATTGTTTTCTAAGTGTTTCTTCAATCCTTTTGTATTCTTCTACCTGGATATTTGATTTCATGATTATCTACTCGATTTATTCTAAGTTGTAATTTTGATATCCTTATTTCTTATTTAACTCTGCCTTGAGTGACTTGATTTTATTTCTTTATTTCTCTAGTTCTTCTAAGGCACTAATTAATTCTTCTCTAAGATCAACTTCACCTTCTTCTTAGGAATATTCATAATTTTCTTCATCATATTCTACTACCATGAAGAGTACTCTTTCTAAATCATTGTCACTATCATCATCCTCATTTAATGAAGAGTTGTCTTCCTTTGAGTAGAAACTTTTCTTGAAGAATTTATTTTTGTTCTTTCTCTTGTTTCCCTTTTGATTTTTATTTTTCTTCTTAGGATCTTCTTCTTCATCGCTACCTTTATTTTTAGAATAAGGAAATTTAGAAGCAAAATGACCAATACAAGCACAATTAAAACATTCCAATGGAAGCATACCTTTGTATTTTTCGATTCCTCTTTTTAATTTCCTTACGAAGTTTCCCACTTCTTCATCTTCCTCTAAATCATCGCTACAACTGCAATATGGTTTTGAATTTTCTTGTTTTGTTTTTTGTCTTCTTGGATTCTTTGAACATTTATTCCTTCATGATTGGGTTCTCTTTTTCTATCCTCATTTGATAAGTTGTGAATATTCTATGCATCCCATCGAAGCTCAAACTGTCAACATCTGTTCTTTCTTCCAAGGTTGATATCTTAGGATCAAATCTCATAGGTAGAGATCTTATAACCTTTTGAATGACCACTGACTGATAAAATTCTTCTCCCAGTTCTCTAATAGTGTTCATTGTTTCGTCAACTCACAGAAAGTAGGTTTCAATGTCTTCATCTTTCTTCATCTTTAGTTTCTCAAACTTGGCTCTAAGGGTTTGAAGCTTAGCTCCCTTAACTTTGGTATCTCCTTCGTAAATATTTTGAAGTTTATCCCAAAGATCCTTTGTGGTCTTGCAATGCATAACTTTGAAAAATATTGAATCATCCATACTACTTAGAATGGTGCCTTTATACTTTGAATTGTTTTCGTTCAGTTTCTTTCCATCTTTGATAGTTTGTGGAGTGGTTGGTGTTGCATATCCATCTACTACTGACTGCTAAACATCAAATCCATGTGTTTGCAAAAAGGTTTGCATCCTTTTATCCCAAAAGGCATAGATCTAACCATCAAACCTTGGTGCTCCAATCTTAGTGTATTCCATGATATCCTTGTAGTTGTTAAATTATTTCCTAAAGGACCTTCTCTGATACCAATTGATGGAATACTGAGAGGGGGGCGGGGGGGGTGAATCAGTATGAGCACTTTTACCACTTTTAACCACAATATATAAAATTCAAATTAATAAATAGTATATCATCAATGTATCATCTATGAAAGTATCCAACATACCATGAGTATATAAACATAAGCAACATCACATCAATGATATCACATCAAATACACAATACACAAGAATTTACGTGGAAACCCAAATGGGAGAAAACCATATAATGCTTTCTTATATATTGTTAAGAATACATTCATTGGAAGCACCAACTTCCCAATTCTCCAGCTACAACTGGAAGGAGGCTACGACCCCCTATTTATAGGCTCCAACTTGAAGGAAGCTACAACTCCCTGAATTATCTGGATTCAACCAGAAGGAGGCTACAACCCCCTGATTCTCAAGCTCCAGCCTAAAGGAAGTTCCAACTCCCTGAATTATCTGGCTCCAACCAAAAGGAGGATAAAACCCCCTGATTCTCAAGCTCCAAACTAACGGAAGCTCCAACTCCCTATTTCTCTGGCACCAACTAGAAGGAGGCTACAACCTCCTTTCCTTTCATCATCCTACCGCCCTGAATTATAAATTTAGACCAAAATGTCACTACCACAATCACTACCATTGTCACATCAACCTGTAACCTGTCAACCTGTCTCTGTATATAACCCGTCATTGTGTCCAACCTATCAATGTCATTGATATAACATCATCAACCAGATCCACTCACATGGATACAACTACCATCACCAAACCATGCACATCACTCATCAACCATGCACATCAACCTCTACCATACCATGTAAATCAACCTGTTCCAACCATGCATCGACCATGCATATCAACCTGTACCATACTGTGCATCAACCATGCACCAAAATCTGTACCAAATCATGCATCAAAAATGCACCATCTCATGCATCAACCATGTACCATATCATAGGATATCATCAATGAAGTGCCTAAACCATAACCAAGATAGCCACAATAGTAATATACCAATATAGCCAAGATGTGTTACTAATCAATGTATCATAACCTCACTAAGGTGTACCTCACATGTACCAACATCACTAAGACATACACCTCATACATGTACCAAGAATCTACATCATACCATGTTCCTCAAGTATAAACCATGTGCTAATTTGTCCAAGATATGCATAAGAAATGTACCTCAATAGTTATACCTCAACTAGCATGTACCATACATCCAAGATGTGCCTCTAACAATGTATCATACTATCACCAAGGCGTACCATACACAATCACTTCCATGACATACATCAAGCATGTACCAACACAAGAGTTACATCAACCATGCATCAATATCATCCGGAAATGTAACTCATACAAGTGCCAACACCATGCACCTAAGATGTGTCTCAATCATGTGCCAATGTCTCAACGATATACCAATCATGCACCATAACCATAACATGTAACTCTAAAATCAAACACATAATCATACTTGTAACCTGTAGATGGCCTACTACATCATATATCATACAAATAGACCAACCTGGGCGTAAACAACCTGGCACAAGAATTCTCATTCACTAATGTATTCTCCTCATGGGACAAAGACTACCTGTCACGTGGGGCCTTGCATGATGAGCACTATGCAACCCTGGGGGTGCCTCGAGTGACACCCTCAAGCTGACTCGTGAGGGCCTGCTTAATTAGGGTTACAAAAAAAAATCTTCCTCTCTGCAACTCTGAAACTTTTGCTCTTCTTGTACACTTTCTTCATTGCCTCAGACTCAACCTCATATTCGCCAATAGAGAAAAATATTCTCATAAGATAGATATTCAATGAATGTGGGTATGTACTTATGAGAGACTCCTTGAGGTGTATTTATACTTTTTCCAAGTAACTTCTCTCCTTAATATTAGGGATTCTTGAAATTTCTTATTGCAACAAATTTACTCTTTCATTAATTACTTGTAACCAATTAAGGGATTCTTGACCATTCTTCGGGGCTTCCAACTTCATGAGGGAATATCTCCCTAACCATGAGGAACCATGTTCCGTACCACATATCACCGGAAATGGCATGAAGAGAACTATCCATTTATGAGTATGTTATATGCATTTGCATTGTCGTTCGTGTCCTTATTCCTCAAACAACTTTGGGTCTCATGACCACCCTCTGGGGCTTCATGTAGACTTCATCAAATGCACCCATCATATTTGTTGACATCAACCACCCTTGTTCAAATTAATGAAAACTAACTCACCATCAATATCAACCACAACGCTTGGGTATATCAGACACTCTAAGGGTTGACACCAATGACAACCAATTTTCCAATAGATGCAACACACTGATCACAAATTTTGTGACACAATACAATAATTTAATTGGTTGACACCATCAAGCAAAGGGTGTGAACTCCTAATTTGGGGAATTTAACTTGATATTTCTTTGTGAAATTGGTGTAAGTAATTTTTGGGAAAAGGATTGATCCCAACAATAAGAAAGGGTAAATAATGTCAAACTGTCAGTATTCATCCTTCTCTAGGGCTCTCTGAGTCACGGAAATATCCAGCGAGGTACTCTCAGAGTCACAAAAATATTCACAAGGATCTTTGAGCTTATTGAGCTAGAATATGTATCAGCCCAAGTCCAACCATCAATAGGTAATTCGAGAGTGCTCACTAGGCCTGCATACCACCTCCGTTCAAGGCATTGTAGTCAAAGAAGGTATTTTGGATTCATTTTCCAATGATAACTTATGAGCATTATTGATATCCATATCATTCCTCATGCCTTAGAGGGAGGGTTATGTTCCTCATAGCCCTATTGTACCTCTCAATGAGATTCCTTGATTTAGGACTAGAGTTGACAAAGTGTGAAAGGAGAAAAGTGTGTACAGTTCAAGAATATACAAATAGTAAATACCATGAGAGAATAACAACATCGAGAGATAAATTTACCGATTTTGGTGGCATTGTTGGTCTAGGTGAGGTCTCCTCTGATGCTCGATCTAGGGCCTCCTCTATCACTCTCTATTTTTCCTCAGTTGGCGGGGCTATGGTTGTCACTTATCTTTTGTCTCTTGCATTTGGTGTTGGGCTAGTTAGAAATCATTGTCGGGGTCTTGCTAGGGCTGTTGTTCCTCTTTTTTCTCTTACAGTTGGGGTCAGGCCGATCAGAAATAATTGTCAGGTTTGAGGTCTCATTTTCTTGGGATCGAGGTTTTGTTTGGATTTCCTTACATTTGTTTGCATTTGGTAATTTATATTGTATATATAATATATTATAGAAATTATAAATTATATAATATATAATTTGTATAATATATAATTTGTATAATATACAATTTATATAATATATTGTATATATTGTATAAATTACCAAATGCAAACAAATGTAAGCGAAGCCCCATAGGGGGGTATGGTATGTATAACAAGTAAATCACATGTCTCTTAACTATTATAACGATGATGACTGTGATGACAATAACAATATTGATGGCGATGATGATTATGGTGATGATGATCATGACGATGACAATATTGATGATGATCATGATCAGGATGATGATGATGACAATGAAAACAAAAAAGATAATGTGTATTTTGGTGACAACAATGACGATGACAAGAATGATGATGATGATGACGATGATGATGATCATGACAATGGCAATAATGATGATGATGACAATGACGATGACGATGATGATGATGATGACGGTTGTGACAATGATAATTATAACGATCATGATGACATTAACGATGAAGATGATGATGATTTTTGTAACATAGAAAAATTTTGTTAAACTTTTCTAATTTCTTGCAAAAATTTACCTTAACCCGCCAAATTTTTGTCACCTCAAAATTTCCAATCTAGATATTTTTGTTACTTTATTAGGCATACAAACATTAAAAAAAATTGAAGAAGAGAGAGCCAAGCACCTTAAGTGATACTAGAAACTTTGTTTGGATTGAGTCATCAAATGAAATTGCAAGTCAAACACACAAAGTGTCGGAGCAAATTCAGACGCACTGAAAGTAACACTAAAAGTGGTAAAGGGGTTGTGGAAAAACATTAAGAAAAGATTGTTTCTTTGCACTTAAAATGAGTTTGGTCTTGCTTAATATTGGAAAATATTTCAACTCTCTGGTTGAAACCAAAAAGTGACAACTCTAAGCAGTGCATTGATCACTCCAAAAAATTTTAAAGGGTTGGGTACAAATGGATACATTATGGTCAATGTGAACAGTGGATTGAATCAAATGTGAACTGGGCTATGTAACATGGTTGTTGTTGAGAGAATCATAATCTGAACTCTTGTCCTTCCTTCTTTGGATCAGTACTCTTCTTTTTGGAGTGACCAAAGTGACTTCAAGGATATTTTTGATTGGCGACACTTTATTGACAATTAGCCATAAGAGATTTGATTAAAGAAACCTAAATTGAATCAAGTATCGAAGGTATGGGATGATTGCGTCAATGTTGAATTATGTCACAAATTATGGATTGCATCATATACTAGAGGTGGCACATCAAGTGCACAATAACTTAAGTGGTATGAATTAAGGGATAGTTTCTGTTTCTATTAGTTCTCTGAGTTAAATGTTGATTTGATGAGTACAAGTTGTCATTTAATAAGAAATATTTGAATTGATATGTCATGAATAATGGTCAATATGATCTACCTACCAACCATTCATGCTTTTTGGTTATAGATTTTAGGCTATTATATGGAAATAAATGGTGGTCCCTATTGAATTTGTATGGTTTATTTAACCCATTTCCTAAGTCATTCACATGTCAAAAGAAGCATCAATTCAGGAGCACTTAAAAAAACTAAAATGGCATTGGGCGCAAAAGACAAGTCCCTGTAAAAATTCCATCATAACGTGTTAGAGGTAAGATAGAAGGCATGGCTTGACTGTAATATCAAGAACAAGACCTTAAATAAAGGTGATATATTATTATTGTGTGATAGTAAATATTTGAAGCATCATCATAAACTCTATATGAACTAGTTGGCCCCACTTCTCAGAGTGAAAATCAAATATTTTGGTGTCATCAATTTGGATTAGTTGGATGGCACAGTTTAGTAGGGGTATGAGAATTGTTCTAAGTACTTAAATTTGATCCAATCCTTTTCAAAAAATTATTTTAGGTTAGGATGAGACAATCATGAATACTTGTCCTTTCGTAGGTGGAGTCTAAAGCCAATCTTAATGGTTTAGTTTCTTGTATTTTCCTTTAAGTCACGACATTATTTTACTTTCTAGTTATGGGTTTCATAATTTTCATTCCACTATACAAGTGCACAATAAATTAAGTGGTATGACTTAAGGGATAATTCCCCTTTCCATTAGTTCTCTGAGTTAACGATGATGATGATGAGTAGGAGGAGGACAACAATGACGACAACGTTGAATATTATGGTGATGACAATGATGACGATGATGAAAATATGATGATGATCATGACAATGGCAATGAGTGTTTCATCATCATGCCACAACTCCTTGTGTGTTCCAACATCATGATGACAATGATATTGATGCAGATGATGATGATGACGATGATAGTGACGATGATTATGATGACAATGACGATGATCATGATGACAATGATGAAGGTGACAATGATGATGCCACATCAAATTACATTAAATAATATCTAAAAACAATATCATTAATGAGATCCACTTAGTTTCTAGAATAATTTATTCTCTACTAAATAGGGCCAACCACGTGAAGGTGGAAGCTCATTCGCCCCCTCCCCCTGCTCACGTCACTCTCAATTCCCCATACCCATTAATGCATATTAATTTAAACAAAAACTATACAAGTACTAATAATTTATAACATAAATAAATGACAATGATGATGATGATGACCATGAAGATGATGATGATGATTATGACAATGGAAGACGATGATGATGAAAATAAAAATGATGTGATGACGCTAACAATGAGCATGAAGATGATGAAAATTATGACGATGATGACGATGAAAATGATGATAAAGGGTTAGGTGTAAACAATTATAAACAATGATGATAAAGGGTTAGCTTTCTACCCATGCCTTACCTAGGGAGTTAATTCCCCGTCCTTAGATAGGTATTGTGTATTGTATCTATATTGTGACATATTTTTGTTATTTGGATTAAGTATTGTGTCCACGGATTTCATTTAATTACTTGTTCATAGCTGGTAAATTATCTTATTCTATAACACTTGCATTTTTTATTTTGATAGTGGTCAATTATGTTTTTTTTAGTTCTTATGTGTGATCACATAAGTGTTTGAATTGGTTAGCTATATGCAGAGTTCCTTTATTGATATCAAATAGAAAAAGTGTGTGAACTACCTTCAACATAGTCCCCATCGGGATTATATATTGGCCAATTTTTGTTTCCTTTCTGCAACAGTTTACTTTTCCTTTTCATTATGCCCAGACTGACTGAGTCACAAAAAATTGCTTCCATCTGGGTAGTGGTCGGGGCGACAAAGGTCCCTAGTGATAATAATGGAGGTCATTCAATATAAGGTGGAATACGTCCACTATATTATTAAATAAGTCCCACTGTGGTATTTAGATATATTTATGTGAACATAAATATAAATGTAAGAGGAATTCTTAGACGGACACTGCTTCTAGAAGGTTTATCCTCTAGAATGTTCTTAGGTGGTTGGTAGTGTTGAAAATTGTGTTTTCATTGATTTCAAAGGTAGTCATGGAGGTCATTGATATAAAAACAAGGGAAGACTAATTGTTTTCAATGATAGGCAGAGACAATTAAGGCCTCCATGTGTTGTGCATATCTACCCTATGTGAATAACAGGTCTAAGGATCGAACTAGAACCAAAAAATGACAGGAGGAGACTCTAAGAATCAAACCAAACAAATGAAATACAACCTACTACAATTAAATAGGAGAAAGACTAATTTCACTGTGCAAGAGTAACACAACTAGAATAATTTTGGGCTGCACAGAATTGAAGAAAATGAAGTTATGAAGTTGGACGAGATGTCTCCAAATAGACGACGAAATCGAGAAGGTAAAAAACTAAAAATATTTTATCAGAATGATTACAGACTGTTGAAACTACATGGTTCAGAGGAAGCTAAGGAAAGTGTTGAATGAATCGCCCTAACAAGAGAGGTCTTGGTTAACTAATATCAAGTGAGTAGCAATCATCAAATAATCCCACATACACAATAAGATTCAATTTTGAAAGGTTACAATGAAAACAAGAGTTGAGATCGATCATCGATCATAGAATAGATCTATGTATCCATTTTTTGATTGAATTCATTGTGGAATCGAATGAATATCATGGAAGAATAGAAGTTGAGTCTATGTTTATGTGCAATTTTATCGAGGGTCAAATCCCTTTAGAGAACAGAGTTTTGAAACCCTTCGCAAGCGTAGAGAAACAAGAACCGTCGGATCAAGGCGAAGAATCAAACGGGAGTGTTGATTCATCTAACCAAGAATTTATTTGTGCATTTAAATATTGGATGGAGGATATTTTATATGGAGTAAAGATCTTCCAGATCAACAACCAGAGTCAGTCCTGGGTTCGGATTCCGAAGTAGCAGTGAAAATCCTTTGGAGTATCATATTCAGAGTCAAGAGGATATAGCAACAAAGAATACTCTGACGAAGGTAGAGCAACCGATGATGAAGATCTATTCAGAGTAGGGAGATGATGGTCAAGATAAAGACACATGTTAGTAGATAGAGTCAATCATTTTGGATTTATCATTTCGGAGTCTAGTTTTAGGAGTTTGTTACAATGCTCTGATGGAACACCATCAAAGAATATTTATCTTCGATATCATCGATTCAGCATTAAGAGAACCAGGGAAGTTCCACCACTCTGAAAGTCATGGAATCGAAGAATATTTCATGGCATTTGGGAAGAGACATGTGGAAACTGACAAATACCAAGACAAGTGGCATTAGAAAATAAGAATTTGACATGTGGTATCTGACAAAGAACAGGATAGGTGGCATTAACGAATAATAATCTAACATGTGGAAATTGGATCCATCAGTGTAAAGGTGACACGTGGAAAGCACATGCAAGTTGACCGACAAGACCTAGCGCGGTAGAATGAGGAAGATTAAATCAGGACCGTTGATTACAAGGATCAATGGTGGAGGTTGTTTAGTCCTTCGGGACATGAAAAGGGGTGTGCAGGAATTTAGAGTCGTGTGTTTAGAGAAGCTATAAGTTGCAGGTATCGAGACACTCTGAAAAGAAGAACTTCGAGAACCAATGAAAATTGTCTATCAACGATCCCAATGACATGATCAAAAATCAAGGATGGATATTGAATGAAGATATAAATCTAATAGTTGCTAAGTGAAAAGGCCCCAGGGGTCCGATAGGCACCCCGATTTTCCCAATAAGTGCAATCACATATCGATGGACAAGATCAAACCGAGAAATAATCATGCGGCCCATGATCATTAAGGCTTGTATGTGGAAATTTTTTGCGACATAAGGAAGTTAAAATATTGGTTTTCATGGAGGGTCTTGTAGCTCTGCATAAAGAGAATTGATGGACTCGGACCAACCATACACGATATGTACATGGAAAAATTATTAAGGAAGTAATCACTATAAATGCTAATGCTCTAATCAAGCTAAGTTTGGTGGTGTGTGGAAGGAAGAGGATCTTAAACAGTGAGGAAGTAGAGAAAAGTTCATATCTCATGAACCTTTTGGAGAAGAAGACCGAATATTCTGTGAAGTGAATTGTTGTGTCTTACCATCGATTTAAGGAGGAACTGTTTCTGAAAGGAATTTCAGATCATCCAAGTTGGTTCCTAATTTGTAATAGAATTGTTGTACTTTTTATTTGTAGGTTGGTGCATGTCTCCAGGTTGCTTCATGTTGGCACAGGGGCAGACCCAAGGTTCAACGCTTAACAGTGCACCAACAAAACCCCGATTACTGGCCCTTTCAGAATCACTTGTGAAGCAAGAGAGGTCTCACCTAAGGTAGAAGCAGGGGGGGTTACAAGATGCAAATGTCTGTAACCAAGTTGGGACAAAAATATGTGATAATAACACTTCACAGGGTATTCTGTTAGCACTTAAGAAGTGATATACATTAGTTCATTAACCTTATTAACATCGCAGAACGTACCCAAGAATAGATCTAGTGCAGTAACAACAAAGATTAATTACTTCAACCACGTAGCACATAGCACCTTGAATCGTATCTAGCATTCTAACATAAGAAATGCAATTAAGCAACACATACATGTTCATTATACATATAATCTAAGCACTAAGCAAAACATAACAAATATAACATTGCACAAAGAAAACCATAAGACACCAGATGTACGTGGTTCACCCCAATGTGGGGCTACGTCCACCAACCGCTTCACCTTCTTTATTATGTGCTCGAATCTTACATTCATTTACTCCTGTGCACTAAGCCACAGAGTCAAGCTTTTCATAGGACAAGAGATCTGCACACTGAGCACCATATCCTCCTTCCAAAACTAGGTCAAGGCACAGAGCCAACTCTCTATCAAGCATAAAGCCTTAACACATATTCATTCCCTTGCACATAGTCATTCAACTACTTTCACTTAGCTCTAAGAATAATGAAAAATCCTCTCCTTCTACCATACATTATTCTTTATTTATACTCTTACAAACCCTTACAATAGGTCCAAACATGGGAAAACCCCATGGGTCGACATCCCATAACCCATTAGAAAAACCCTAAAGAACCCCTTACTAGGTCCACATAGCCTACAAAATAAGTGAGATCTGTGATCTCATCTTCGCCTAGGCACTCCTTCGAAAAATGTGTCAAAGTCCAAAAGTGGTCCAAATTTGACCAAGGTTTCCTCAAAACTTGGTCGAGGGCCAACAAGCTCCCAACACTCACCTATGACTTGTCCTGAGTCACTCAAGTCTTGATAATGCTACTTTGAAGGCCTCGATCTTAACTCGAGATGCCTCGACTTGCTACTTCACCTGAGCTTCCTGCTCAATGAGCTCTTCGATCGTTTACTCTATAACAGTCCCTTCAAGGTGATGTTCTACTGATGTGACCACTTGGTCCAATTGCAATCCTTTTCCATCAATCTCTTCGAACACCTTGCAGGCTTCATCCTTCACAGGTTGCAGCTTCTGTGTGACTTCCATTACCTTCCCCTAGAGGGTAGTGATATGTTGTTGTACTGCGTACTTCTCCTAGGATCTCTTCATTTTTTCAAATGTGGTGAGCATCTTCATCTATGCCTACATGAAAAATTTCTATTGTTGCACCTCCTATAACTGCAATTCCATATTTCTTAGCTCTGTATCCTTTGCGAGGCCTTCGTATGTCTGTGCGCTTCTATCAATCAGTTTTTTTCACTTTGAGGTAAGGGATCTTATCCTTACTACTGTGTTCTTAGCGATCTCCTCCCTCTGGTCACGCACCTCCTGCTGGGTGCTCGGTACTTCTTGGGCCTCCAATTATGTTATTCTAGCCTAAATTTGTTGGATGATCTCAGTCAGCTTCACTACTTGAGCTTCGATAGGCTCCTTCTCTTCCTGTACCAACCCTGGTACAGACTGACATGCTTTACTAATTGCTTCTTTGACTATGGCCCATTATGTGATCAACTACTCCTTTTCTCCTTGTAGCTGGGCTTCACCAACTCTCTTTTCTTCCTAAAGCATCACCTGAAAGTCTTCTCTCTCACTTTCATATGTGGATACAATGTACCATGCTACTCGTAATTGTTCTAGGATTTCATCTTTTTCCTTTTTCAAGGCTTATGTAGCCTTCTTCTTCTCTTCCTAGAATTTCTGAAGTCGAGCTTCTATCACATCCACAAGTCTTCTCAATTGGGCTGGTTCATCCCCCAATTCTGCAATCTATGACAAGGAAGGCATAGTAGGTACTATGCAGACCAAACGAACAACTTGATGTAGTTACTTCAATTCCTTCTCGATCCTTCCATACAACTCCTCCTACTTCTCTCCATTTCTCTGCGATATTTTCTCGAAAACTTCCTCCATTGCTCTGTGGACCAAATTGATATCGTCCTCCGTGAGTGTGGCCTCCAAATGGGGCTTACTAGCGTTCTTCTTCTTCCTTGCTGAAGGTTTCTTTGGAGAAAACTTCCTCTTCTGTAGTCTTACTTTCCCAACAGGGGGATCCTTAAGTGGAGGGGTGGTATATTTTCCTCCTCCTTGCACTTATTCTCCTTCATTTCCTCCTCCTTGTCCATTTGTTTTGTATTCTCCTCCTCTTGGTGAGTCAGACCTGTTATCTTTAGAAGAAATGTCCCCTTCATCGGTCTCTATATCCTGGACTTCCTCCTACTTTTCCTTCTTCTTCATCCCACTGGACTATCTGACATGCTCAACCCGGGTGACTATGGGGCTTCCTATGGTGTTAGTGTCAGAGAGTTATGCATCAACGATGGGTACAAGGAATTCCTCCAGCCACTCCTTTGTAATTCGATCCATGTCTTCATATGTTATCTTGTATTACAAATGTAAATCTTCTTGGTTCTCATCCCTGCACACAATGACGTAGATGAAATGAGGATATGCTCAGAAATTTTCTACTGGTCGATACTGGTGCAAGGTGTGCAGTATCATGCATGGAAATGATTCAAAGACAACCTTTAATTACTGATAGTATGCATGAAACATGACGTTGGACTGCCACTACTTCATCATGTCGTTGGTGTCCCACAGGGTTGAAAACGGAGTGGCCAACAAATCCGATGGTTCAATTTCTATGAAGGTGGATCCATCAGGAATTTTCCAAGTGACAAATGCAATCAAAATTATCAGCCAACTATAATGGAATTCATATCCCAAATACTAGGCCTTGCGACAATATTTCTCTAGTTCATTGACGAGGTAACTCGCCCAATTCATTTGCATGCCCTCCACACATTTTCTTGCGAGGTCCACCACAAACCCGGTGACCTGTGTGGGGTGGTTCTTCCTTATGAGATTTCCAGCTATGAGTTGGCAAGCGAGGTGCACAACATCATCCTTTATAGAGACTACCTTGTAACCTCACTTTCCCTTTTTGACTTCTCTGTAAGATTCCTTGATGCATTGTGCCAAGGAGCATTCTGAGGCCTTCCCTAGGTAAAACTGTTGAGGGTTAGGTCCCTTCATGCTTAATCCTATGATCTGGTGGATCAACGATGGATGCATGATAATTATTCTATTGATCCACAAGTATTCTCCATGATAGGATGATAGGAGGAGTTTAACACAAGCATTAGCCTCCTGGTGGTGGCCAAAATGGGAAATATTCATCACATTCAGCACGGTGGACTGTGCCAACGCCTTAATCCATGGTTGTGAGATGAGGCGAGGCTTCTTCCCAGTTGACTTCATGAGATAGAGATGGGGTGCCAACATGGCGTAGTTCTTCATGTCTCTTAAATTGATGTCATTGTTCTTCAATAGTGGGATCTATCTTAACTAACTCTTGACTACATGTATTCCTTTTAGAATGTATGTGGTGAACACGGTGTACTCATAATCTCAAGGTATGTTGTTGCGGTTAACTGCACCAACCAAATGTGGGATATACTTTGGTAGGATCAATGAGATCTTCTTTATAGTAGCCAGATAACCACGATGCTTACTTCACTGTTCAATCACACGGTTAGCATGACCAGAGTGACATCCAGTAGAAGGGGAAGCCTGGAGTCCCCTAGTCAATGATGCCTGGACACCTTCAGATATCAGTCTATCAACCATTAGCTTATTAAGGACTTCCTCGACAACCTTCTCTAATTCACTAGGTTCGCCTATCATTCTAACTTTTAAATAGATAGGTCAGGGTAGGAGAACGGACAGGCAAGGTAGACAAGCGAACATGTAGGGTCTAGTTTTAGATAACACGACTCGACACACAAACAATTTTCTTCTTGGATCAGTTAATCACAGGTAGAAAAAAGTGGTCTCAACACAACATCCAACGGGTTAAATAAGCGGGGCATCATAACAGATTCTTCCAATGGCTAGGAATGCTTCCATCAATGTGAATCTATCCATTATGGTGTTGTCTCAATGTACAAAAGAGGTCCAAGAACCCATAAATTCATTTTATAACCATTCTGGAGCATCATTCTAATGATAGGGGCACCTCCAAAGGTCATATAGCTTCACTAGGGCAAAGTCCCATTCTACGCGGACCTGTTGTTCCAACGAGGTTCAAATCCCACAAGCCTACCTTCTGCAAGGTTCTAGTATGCAAAGTCTTCCATATGTTCTCTGTAGATTCTTGTATCTTTTCCAACTTCGCTTTGTTTTTACTGAGCTTCTTTGCCTTCTTTTCCGTGATCTGAGTTTCTCTAACTGTTTTTGGAATTCTCTTTCCATTTTTATTCTTATCTTCCCCTAGTGTAGTGACTTTGCACTGCTGAGGTTCCCTCAAAGGGTCTGAAGTTAATATCCCTTTTCTTAACACTTCCTCGATGGATATACTTATTTCTTGAGTAGATAGGTCCTCCAAACCTTTTTTCATTATTTCAACCTTGATAGTTGATTCTCTTGCCTTATGTTTGGAGGACCTATCTTGATCTAGATTATTTTCAACACAAAATGAGATCGAAGATATAATAAATAAATGCACAGAGATATCGTAGATATTCAATAATATAACATAAATATATCAGATATGCAACCATAAACAAAGATATACAGTAATACACGATTTCT
>CBVK0100670673.1:0-15967 GCA_900067695.1 Picea abies | reverse complement strand
ACCAAATCGGTCCTCACGGTCTCGGGAGTTAGGGACTCAAAATGTTAAAATAAATTCCACGATATAACGAATGGTGAGAAGATCGATTAACGTTGGTAAGCATTTGATTAATCAATCTAAAGCAAGATATATCTCGCGCCTCGAGGCTTGCACATTTCTCGAGGTAGACATTTTCTCTCCATACTTCGACTGACTGTCAAATCGCCAGAAATTTATGACATTTATGGAGAAATGGGGTAAATCCATGCATATAAGATCAGATTTTACGCAACAAATTTGTTTCTAATTACAATTTGACAGGATTATTTTGAAAAGTACCAAATTTTAAATATATATAAGAGTTTCATTTCATTACAGTGAACGCATTTTCATAAGCACATAGAGCTCGTCATTTCTGAGTGAACTAATTTTTGCATGTATACGCAGTTCTATTGCAGAAGGGTGAAAACGCAAGCTTCGGCTATGGCTCCACAGAAAGTAGCAAAGGTGAATGTCGAAGTTGCAGGACAAGGCTCAGACAATGTCTCCGACACTTCACCCCAGAGTGTTGACTCGATCCCCAGCTGGTCATTCGTTTCAGACATTCTACAATCAGAATTGGTGAATTATTTAGACTCAGGAACAACACCGTCTATGTTAGGCTGGATGAGAATGTCCTTCACAGAAGTTGAAGGAATGTATGCAATGATTTTTGAATGTAAGAAATAGAATATGAATTCTTTAAGGGACTTAACCAAGGAATAATCTTGTTTCTCCATGATTTCATACCTAATTTATGCATCTCTTAATGCCTTACTGAATAAATAAATGGGTTTCTCTCATCCTTTCGCATTTTTCTGCAATAAAACAGTTGTTACTATGTCAAAAGAAGTGAAAGAAAAAATCAGGAAATATTTGGAATAATCAGGACTGATCAGCGCACGTGCCTTAGTCAATGCCCTTTTTATTTGGTCAAAGGATTCCCTGGGTTCAACAGTCCATTTTACTTCATTTCCCTTCCAGAGCATGGTTGTGATATGCTTTACGAACTTAGCAAAATTGGAGACAAACCTTCTCAGAAAGTTGATCTTTCCCAGGAAAGCATGAACCTCTTTTCTAGACCTGGGAAGTGATAAGGTTTGAATTGCCTCCACTCTGCTAGGATCAAATCTTACTCCCTCTACTTATACTATATGGCCTAACAAATTCCCCTCTTTCATGGAAAACAAAGATTTCTTAGGATTTAAAGAAAGGCCAAACCTTCTGCATTTCAAGAACACTTTCCTCAGATGGCAGCAGTGCTCTTTATCAGATCTAGAGAAGACTATGATTTCATCCAGATAGATGACTACAAATTGGTCTCTTTCCCTAATGAAGGCAATGTCCATGGCTCACTGAAAGGTTTCCCCTGCATTCATCAATCCAAAGGGTATTTTGGTATACATGAATGTACCCCAAGGAATTATGAATCTTTCTTTCTCCATGTCTTTGGGAAGAACAAATATCTGATTGTAGCCCAAAAATCCAACAATCATTGAAATTATGGATGCCCCTATTACCCTATGCAATATGTGTTCCATCTTGGGTAGGAGGTAATCGTCCTTCTTTGAACTCCTGTTCAGTTTTTTGAAATCAACACAGAGCCTGATTTCTCCACTTTTCTTTCTCACTGGGACCATATTGGCCACCGATTCAGAATATCTCAAAGGGACAATAATTTGGGCATCCAACAATTTCTTAACCTCCCTTTCAATGATAGGCAGTAACATAGGATTAATCTGTCTTAGCTTCTGTCTAAATGGCTTGGCCTCCTCCTTCAGTGTGATTTTATGCTCAATGACAGTTGTGTCATACGTTTTGAGGTCTTCATAGGTCCAGGCGAATACATCAACAAATTCTTTTAATGTTCAAAATATTCACCCCTTTTCTCCTTTGGTAGGCTGCTGGACAACTTGACAAACTTGGGATTCTCCTTTGTGCCAATGTTGCACTCAGCCACCTCGGCATCCTCTTTTGAGTCGTTTCCCTTTACTGCTATGTCATTGTTGTCAAATAGCCTTTCCAAAGGGACCATCCCTTTAGGGATGTGATTGCTAGGCAATTGAATAATGTGATGATCAACAATCGTGTTCATAATATTATCAACATGAAGATCTACTTTAGAACTAGGGTCTTGATCAATGTGCAGTGCTGAAAACTCATTAACGATCTCCAGGAATCTTTTGATTTCAAGATCATCCTCAAAAACCTTCCAATGCTTGACATTGTCAAGTATGGAGGGCCTGTATTTCACTTCATTGTCATACCTAAGCCTGGGTGTCAAGGGAATTTTGAAATTGCTTGCTGAAATAGCTAGAGAATCAGCAACAATGTTTTCTTCCCTTAGAATGAATGATATATTGAAGGCTAAGAGATAACTGTCAATGAGGTCCCACACTTCATTTTTGTAACTCCTCATCCAAGGATGCTTGGACTGATAGATCTTTCTGACCTGCTGGATGATCAACTCAGCATCACCAAACACTGATATTTCCTTTATTCCCATATCCTTTGCTTCTCTCAAGCCCAAAACTAGAGCCTCATACTTTGCCACATTATTTGTAGCTTCAAATGCTAATTTGTATGACAGAGATGTAGTTTCTTGAGCAGGGGAAATAAAAACTAGCCCATCACCTGCTCCATCTTTAGAAGAAGATCCATCAAAGAAAATTTTCCACATAGAAGTAGTTGAAGGAGAATCTTCATGGGGGATAATTGGTTGCTTTCTAAGTTTAAGAGGAGGCTCAGGGGAGTTGGTGAGTTGCAACAAGATGGATCAAAAATCAGTGTCAAGAGAAAAGATGGGATGATTGGTGGGATTTTCTTCATCACTTACAATGTAATCCAATTGAGCCTCTCTGTACAATCTTTTGTGCTCCCCTCCAAAGACTAGAATGGTAGCATAGGTTAGGTCCATATACAAGGTTCCCCCAAGTCTTTTTATCTAAGATATTGACAACAACATGTCAAACTTTGGAGTAATGTCAGCTACCAAAATGTCCATGAGCACACTCTTCATGGGCAGTTGAAACCCAAGGGATTTGATTGCTAGGCAATTGAACAATGTGATGATCAAAAATCGTGTTCAAAAGATTATTAGCATGAAGATCTTCTTCAAAACTAGGGTCTTGATCAATGTGAAGTGTTGAAAACTCATTAACAGTCTCCGGGAATATTTTGATTTCAAGGTCATCCTCAAAAACCTTCCAATGCTTAACATTGTCAGGTATGGAGGGGCTATATTTCACTTCTATGTCATACCTAAGCCTAGATGGTGTTAATTCTTTGTAATTTCTCAGGCTTAGGGAGAAATTGACAGAGGTAATTGTTTCAACCACTTGGAGTCTTGGATCTATCCCTCCAAGACTCAGAGAGGGCTCTCTTTGTATGATTTAGCTCGGTTTAGAATAGGATATTAGGCTAGTTGTGAAGGATCATGGTTTTTGGTTTTTAAATGGTTGGGTTGGGACAACAAGGAGAACCATTGGGAAAATGGGGTCTGGGCTTAAATATATTACTCATTCTTAGATCTAGACAAATCTCCTACACAGGGCAAGGTAGTGGAAATGATGGATTGAATTAAGTTTTAATGGTGTCAATTGAGGAAGAAATAGGGGAGGAAAAAGCCAAGAAAAGAAGAATTTAAGAATTCCTAAACTGAGCTTTTAGAAGAGAAACATAAACATTACCAAAAGATCATATGCAAAGTATGTCACCAATAAATTCTTCTCTATTAACTATCCTTTGACAATAAGAATTCTAAAAACAAATGAAATGAAAACTTGAAACAGTTAACAGAGAAAGGAAATGCCACCAACATCTCGACACAAGAATCCTGATAACAACTTGTTTATTTCTGATCGACCATTTAAGATTACAGACAAACTTTATGGAATGGCAAGGCCCATAGTCCAGCAAAAAGGAAACAACTTCCTCATCGGTCGAACCCCCTACTACAAATCACAGGATTTATATTCCCCCTCAAAAAAAAAAAACTCCTACTCTTCTTAAGGAAACAAATCCTAACAGTAAAATCAAAATAAACACCAATCTTGACTAGTTGCAAAAAACTCTTGAATTGATGGAATGGCTAGTCACAATTGCTTGGAATTTGGAACCGCCTGCTACTTTCATGCTCAAAATATGGGAAATTTTGGATTTTTTGCCACATAATCTGGAGAAAAACCCTTGATATCCAGGGTTTGATTACACTTCACCCTTTGACTGCTAATAATTTTCTTAAATAAATTATACCACTCAAACTATTTTCTAAAAATGTTCCAAATTTGAGACAGAGTGCCACCTAGGGTGCTAGTTTGTGCAACCAAATGTTTTGAACATAGTCAATGTACCATAAAATAATATCTCGTTAATATCATGATCAAAACTGAATATGATATTTTTCTACTAATTTTGTGTTTCGGCCAAGTGTCCTAAATTCTTTCAAACTGATTCATTGAATCCTTGGGAATGTTGGATCTAGATTTTCTACCAATTAGATTCCGGAGACAAACTCCAACTGATATTAAATGTTGAATCTTGAATTCTTGGAATTTGGAATTGATCTACTCCATTGTTACCACAAAATCTGGGATCCTTTATCAAACTGCTGACTTCACACCTCCAAGTGCCACTAGGGTCAAGGTGCCACCTGTGCCTCTGCTGCAGAAGTTGCTAGAATCAAGATTTCACCCTCTGCTGATATTGAGCCCAAGAATTTTCCCTCTGTCATTTTTGTTAACTGCATTAGGCTGCCAACTATACCCTGTTCCTATCCCTGAGCTGCTCAAAACAAAGAAAAGTTGCCAGCAGTGCCATGGTTGCCAACTCTATTTAAAAATGTCTCAAAATATGGAGAAATTTGTCATATGTATTGTTTTGAATGCTATCTCATTACTTTAATAGAAATGTCAATGACTCATAGACCTCTTCCCCTTTACATAAAATATCACTTTGATGGCCACCAACTTTGAATTTTTGAGATCTCTATATTTATAGACTGCTCCATAAGACCCTTTTAATCTTCATTAAAAATTTATGGAGCGTGACTTGCCCTTCGGAACCAAGTATTGAGAACAGTTTCCAAATGAGTACATTAATCCACATTTTGAGTGGAAAAACTTAGGCATTGTTGTAACAAGCCTTGAGCATCAGGCATTGACAATGTGGATATTGTTTATAGAAAAACATCTTCCAAATCCTTCAAGGAAAACATCATCAAGGACTACACAACTTCAGCCCATACTTTTCTGACAACCACTATCTTTGCCAAAGAAATAAATGGCCAAAATAGCATTAACATATTCTACAAAACCTATCATGGTGTAGCCTTTCTCGAGCTATGCATGATTACTTTCCAACCACTGAGGAATCTGTTCATTTTTAACTCCGCTTTCTGGAATTTTGGTGACAAAACACATTGCATGGTAGCATCACTGTATGGTAGCATCCATCATAGTGGAAACAATTTTCTCTGGCAATTGATTTAACAGAATTAAATGTTTGGGGAGGCACTGAAATTTTTGGAAACTGATAAAAAGTAGATGAAGGATGGCCATACGATCCTATCTGTACAGGGTAAATGTTCATGGTGTATGAAATGCCTGGAGGATGTGGCAGAGTAGAACCATTAGTTGCTTTTCTCCCTGGCAAGGGAAAAAATCCTGAAAGAGGAGTCATGGTACCATTATTCATGCAAGACTAAGATATCTTACCATTGGAATCAAACCTAAGCTCTATGTTTCATTCACTTGACAATAAATCGAGCATGAATTCTTTAATACTTGGCATCGTTGCCAATTGTGCATCCTTCTCCCTATTCTATTACTGTGCTCAGCATTAAAAAATTATTTGAATAATGGCATGACATCTATCAATGCCCTTGTTTTTTCTAAACATGGCATCCATGACCAACAGAGAGCCCATGGTTGAGCAATCGATTTTGGCATCGGTGACGAGATCTGGAATGGCCTCCAACACCTTTTGACTTGATACATGTTTTGTTGGAAAGCTACGTAATCACCTTGGTGCATGATCTCTACTACAGATTGTGCATCAACCTCTGAACCTACACACATTTTCTATCAACGCATTGCCATTACTTGACACATGAACTCCAGTCGACACTTGGGTGCATAGAGTAATTATGTGTTTTTTATTTTTAAATTTTTGGGGATTAATCCCACATTTCTGAGGAGAAAACATAAACATTATTGATATATGCCAATAGCTACAATGTATTTGGATGAAGTGATCCCATGGATATCCACTCGTGCTTGGCCCCTTGCGCTTGGGTGTTGGCTTGTGAAATGGTGTTTATTCTCAGTGTTGAGTACTTGGAGATTGGCCCTCGGCCAATATGCCTTTTGGAAAATATTTTTCAAATGATTTATATTTTGATAAACAAGACAAAACACTCTGCATAAAGGCCGAGGGGCCAATTTTGGCCCTAAACACCAAAAATTGATTATAAAAACCAAATTTTTGGGTCATAAACCAAACTTTGTATTTACCCACAATAATTAAATTTTTCCTCAAATTATAAAACTTTATCCCATTTTTCATATGTTTACCCATCAACGAAAATGTTTCTACCAAATGAGCAAAAACCTTCAGCGCTACCAAATCACCTATAACTTTCTTGAAATTTATATGGTGATAATAGATGGCAGGGAAATTTAGAAATTGCTTGCTGAAATAGCCAGAGAATCAACAACAGTGTTTTCTTCCCTTGGAATGAATGATATATTGAAGGCTAAGAGATAACCGTCAATGAGGTCCCATACTTCATTTCTGTAACTCCTCAATCGAGGATGCTTGGCCTGATAGATCTTTCTGACCTGCTGGATGATCAACTCAGCATCACCAAACACTGATATTTCCTTTATTCCCATATCCTTTGCTACTCTCAAGCCCAAAAATAGAGCCTCATACTCTACCACATTATTTGTAGATTCAAACTCTAACTTGTATGATAGAGTTGTAGTTTCTTGAGCAGGGGAAATAAAAACTATCCCAGCACCTATGCCATCTTTAGAAGAAGCTCCATCAAAGAACATTTTCCACATAGAAGTAGTTGAAGCATAATCTTCATGGGGGATAATTGGTTGTTTTCTAAGTTGAAGAGGAGGCTCAGGGGAGTTGGTGAGCTACAACAAGTTGGAACCCAAATTAGTGTCAAGAGAAAAGATGGGATGATTGGTGGTATTTGCTTCATCACTTACAATGTAAGCCAACTGAGCCTCTCTGTACAATCTTTTGTGCTCCCCTCCAAAGACTGGAATGGTAGCATAGGTTAGGTCCATCTGCAAGGTTCCCCCGAATATTTTTATCTAAGATCTTGACAACAACATGCCAAACTTGGGAGGAACTTCAGCTACCACAATGCCCATGACCACACTCTTCATGGGTAGTTGAAACAAGGTTACCACTAGATCTTTGATAACTCCAAGACATTTCACTCTCCTATAATCAAAAGAGTACAAATCATGATAGGCCTTTGTGACTTCCAACCCAAGCTCTTCCATGACAGTTTTGGGCATGAGGCTATGAGATGCCCCACAATCCATCAAAAAATTATGCAGAACCTTGTCATGAATGTTCAAGGATGTGTATAAGGGAGGGGATGAATCATATCTATCTTCTACCATGAGACCTAGGATGACTATTGGCTTTTCATCTTGGAGATTTATAGAATCTGTGGAATGGCAAGGTGGCTCGGGCTGTAACATCTTAGAGAGGAAATTTTTGAAATCTCTGTGCTTGAAAAGATATGAAAGGGGGATAGGGATTCTGATATTTTGAATTTCATGCTCAAAAATGAAGGAGGAAAGGGGCTTCATAATTTCTCTCACTTTGCGGGCAGGGTCTTTGACTATTGGCGAGAGATTCTGAGATTTCTTTTCTTTGGCAGTGTTTGTTGTAGGCTTTTCTGCTAGAAGAGGTTGATCAAAGATATTAGACTTCCCTTATTTCTTCTTTGACCTGAGGTTATACCTATTGGGAATGTTGTCTTTGGCCTGCTCCCCCTTACTCAACTCATTGATTTAACAATTCATGAGGGATTCTTCATATGCAGATTGAGTCAAATGGGGGAAAGGGGAGGTATCTCCAAAACAATGGATTTCAGGTGAGTCAAATGGGGGAAAGGGGAGGTATCTCCAAAACAATGGATTTCAGGGCCAAGCTCATTTATCTCCTCTCCTTCCTCATCATCAACAAGGTTATTTTGGAGAGGGTTTTGGATCCTCTGATCATCTCTATCTCTGTTACTTTGTTCCCTTGGCATCATCTGAGGAATATTTTTATTTGGCCTCCTGAAGTTGCCTCTGTCATCAATGTTTTGGGGATTTATGTATGTTTTCCTCCCCTCAAATTTCCTCCTCTCCATTTCTACAGTTAATGACTTCACCATATTGTTCAATTCCTCTAATTGAGGGTGAGTTATAGAAGAAGGAGGGGTTGAGGCCTCAGAATTTCCTTTCCCTCTATCTCTATCAAACCTGCTCCTAAATCTGTTAACTGCCAACACATTGGATTCTACTTCCAGGGTTGCATCTTGCATGTTAGCCAAGGAAGTAGCTCTTCTTTCTCTGAGCAGGAGGCATAAATCAGTGTAAAAATCACTATCATAAGTAATCTTAGCAGAGGCTTTTGACGGATTTATCTTTGTAGGGATCCTATTGTACATCTTATTGAATCTTTTGGAGAAGTCAGAGACATACTCTTCTTCCTTTTTCTTCAAGGACCCAAACTCTGTCATGTAATACATGAAATATTTTTTATCTCCCCATTGTCTCAAGAAATCATTATCTAGAGCTTCAATCCCAACAATAGATCCAGGGGTCAGTCCCCTAAACCATTTGCTAACCTCACCATCAAAGCTCTGGACAAAAACTCTCATCCAGACATCTTCATTTTCGATGTTCAGGTTGTCTGCATAACTATAACTGTAGAAGGAAGAAAGGTGCTCTTCAATAGTTATGTCTTCTTCTCCAGTGAATTTAAGCATGTATTTGGGGTAATCTCCAACAGGGAGAACATTCAAGGGATGAGGTAGAACTAGAGGGGCATACCTCGTAGCCACAATGGCATCCATTCTTTTTACAGGGGGATTAGCACCTGCCATAGGTATATTAGGTGGAGGAGAACTAGGAGGAGAAGGTGTTTGGACAGGGGAAACTTGAACAGAGCCTGTAGGAGGGAAAGGAAAGAGTAGAGGATTCAGAGAAAAGGCTACTGGGTTGAGTCAGCAAAGGCTTCTCTTTCTGCAGTAGCAGCAACAGTAATACGAGAACAGGTGAAAAAGATAGGAGTGGGAAAATATTCTGTGGTCCTGGGTCTAGACCAAGGAACAACTTCAGGGGAGAAAGGAGTGACAAGGCTTTCTCTCTCCAATACCAAACCCAGAGGGGAAAACTCAATAGGAACACTCCCGAAATTTAAAGTTCTAGAAACTCCAGCATGAGGTCTGATACAAAACTGAGAAGTAGATATTGGAGTTTATAATAGAGGACAGTGCGAACTATCAAAAATACCTTGTTCGGCAGTAGAAGCTCCTTCTCTGAGGGCCTTTCCTTTTCTGATTAGTTTCTTAGGATCTACTTCAGGTATTGTCAAGGGAAACTGAGGGGTGGACCTCGTATGTCTGCCTCTAGAGGCCACAATGGAAGCAGTAGGTTTACCACTGCAGAGTCGTCACAATGGAGTCGCCAGGTGCACAACAACAATCTTGTAGGGATCTGATACCTGATGCACCTTCAGGATCAGAGGCTCAATGTTGGTCAATCCTAGGGAAAATCTTCAACTTTGTCCCCGGAAACGACACTAAAAATGATAGTGTCATAAGTCACTCCTAGATTGCAGTAGGAGAAGCGACTGATGCCCATCAGTTTTATGTCACTTACTTGTTTAAAGGGGTGATCAAATAAGAGTAAACTTAGAACAACATTTTTTAACTCGGAAAACTAGGCCAAAAATGCACAGGGAAGTGAGGTCCACATCTAACTTCAATCAGGAATTTGAGTTTAAAGAGAGAGTAGATGGAAAACTTGGAAGAAAGTTGGAGGAGACTGCTCGGGGAATCATGCCTTCCAGTAGCTCAAGGAAGAAAAATGAGACACTGAAATGTTCCTAAACGACATAGTCATAATTGCACACTGATCAAGCCTACATCATATTATGCAGCCACAACCATTCGACTAGATCCTCCAATTCTGAATTATTTAGTACAAGAGGAAAAAGATAACGCGGGAAACTGCCTAAGACTGGTGCAAAGATTGCAGTGATCAACCATACATCATCATGCAATATCGTGACCCTCGACTGGATCTTCCAATTCTAAGTGTTTTAAACAGCTTGAAAGACAAAATGAAATAAAGAGAAACTAACTTCCATTAACTTGACAGACTCAAATCAAAATACATAACCAGAGCTTCCTAAAAACAATTTATAGTCGGGAGCATAGCTCAACCATCGATGCTTTCCAAAATACAAAAACTGAGTCTATCATAGCTCAACCATCGATGCTTTCCAAAATACAAAAACTGAGTCTATATAATCAGAGTAAACCCTAGCAGCAAGCTCAGGTCATGCATTGAAGGCATTACATCTGCATGTTCACTGGCAGACTATGCATCTAGTCTTTGGATAGTTGTGCACCTCAGTCAAATGCCATCGTGTTCCAGAATGGGCCTGCAAATGAGTTGACAAGTTGACAATCCCTTTCTATACTTTCCATTTATGGTGGAAATGATGTCCACCCACCCTCAACTATGCCAATAACTGCTTCCTTGGGATCAGGAAAGGCCCGGTCAACCTTGTACCTTTGAGATGTGGAGACCTTCTCATTTTGTCTTCCAGAGATGAGCTAGACTTTGGCAGGGATGTCTAGGCAAATGAGGATGAGGAAATGGGTGCGATCAAAATTGGACAAAGGTGGCCAGGTGGAGGGGACACCAAGGCTGAAACATTGAGCCATGATGTGAGGTGTCATGGAAAAGTAACGAGGAGGCCACAAGTGTGCTGAGTCGACGAGTGGGGACAGAATAGGTGGAGGTGACAAAGGAGACAGGTGGAAGGAAGTGAGAGGGTGTGGCGTGAGAAGGTGGCAAGAAAATACAAGTGGTGACAGTCAAGAGGAGCGAAGGGAAAGGGGACATGGCACCTGGGAGAATGGAGGACAGGTGTGAGGCAACGATAGGCTAGAGGGAGCGGGATATGTGACAAGGAAAGGAGAGAGGTGGAATGGAGGACACCTGGAAGGATAGGACTGGTGAGTGGGCTTTGGGGGAATATGTCAGCATAGTGGGGGGGGCACAGGGGAACTGGTTAATTTTGGACCCCCCACCCCTACGTTAAAGGCATAAGAGAAAGGGGGGTCCATAATTGGACCTCAGCGATATATCTAGGTGCTTTAATCCCAAACATTTATACTTTTGTGGCACCATATTAGACCCCCCGTTAAAGGAATAATGACCAAGGGGGTCTAGAATTAGACCTCATTTGTATATATAGGCGTGTGGATTGTGGCCACCCAAATCCATGCATCCTTTAAATAATATGCACCGGATCACCGAGGCTTAGGAAAAGTGGGTTTTTGACCTACTTCCTCCCACAGATCGCCAAAAGGGGGCACACCTTAGGGAAAACACCACCCCTACATGTTTATGTGATAACACTAGGCACACCTTAGGGAAAACACCACCCCTACATGTTTATGTGATAACACTAGACTCAACGAAGGTGAGCATCTATCACATATTCTATCCTTCACAATTGGGTGGGCTCATCACCCAATTCTACACCTTCTGATGATGACGATGTAGTAGACACTGCATGGCTCAAATAGATATCTTTTTGTACCCCCTTTGGCTCCGCCTCGATTTTGTCATACATTGTCTCCTGCTTTGCTTCATGTCACTACGAGATACCCTCTGAAACATCTTCTACCACTGTGATGATGAGGTCAACATCATTCACTATGAGAACTTTCTGTTATGAGGCTTTTTGGCTCACGATTTCTTCCGTGCTGAGGGTTTCTTCGAAGAAACCTTCCTTTTATTTGATGTATCTACCTCTGTTAGGGGATCCTTTGGTGGTGTTACTTCACCCTTTTCTTTCTTGTATTCTTCCCCTTCCTTTTCTTGGTTTACTTCATCTCCTCCTCCTCTTCCAGGTGAGTCAGGCGTAGTTTCCTCCAATGAGTTTTCCTTCTCTTCATTGTCTATGTCCTGCACTTTCTCCTTCTTCTTCTTTATCTTCATGATTCTTGGTCCATCATACTCTGTTCAGGTGACCAAAGGACTTCCCATGATGTCAGGGTCAGAGAGATTTATATTCTTGACTGGTACAAGGAATTCGATAGGCCATTCCTTGGTTATTTCCTCTATGTCTTCATTAGTTAATTTGTAATAGGACCGCATCTCCTCCTTGCTTTCATTCTAGTGCACAGTGATGTAGATGAAGTGGCGTTCTGCGCAAAACTTTGCTAGTAGTCTATAAGTATTCAAGGTGCTTAGATTCATTCAGGGGAATGATTCAATGGCGCGTGTGAGTTGTAGGTAGTAAGCGTGGAACACTAGATTTGATTTCCATTGCTTCTCCATATTGCTCATGTACCACAAGGTGGCGAACCTCACAGCCAATGGTTTTGATGGCTCAACTTCAGGGAATGTCACTCCCTCCAGAATCTCCCAAGTGAAAAATGCTATTAAGATCAACAACCAACTAAAGTGGAACTTGTAGCCTTGGTCTTGCACTTTGTGACAATCCTTCTCTAACTCATTGATGAGGTAGCTCGTCCAGTTCATCTACATCCCTTCGGTGCACTTCCCTACAAGATTGACTATGAATCCTGTTACTTGCGTAGGGCGGTTCTTTCTGACGAGCTTTCCTGCTAGCAGCTGACAAGATAGGTGCACTGTGCCATCTTGTATGGAGGCTCCTTTGTAGCCTCGCTTCCCTTTCTCCACATCACCATACGCCTCCTTGATGCGTTGTGCTGTGCCAAAGAGCGATCTGACATCTTCCCTAGGTAGAATTTCTGAGGGTCTAGTCCCTGCATGCTTAATTTGGTGATCAGGTGGATAAACATTAGATCCATAGTGATGCATCTATCCAACCAAAGATACCCACCATGGTATCATGACAGGAGGATTTTAATGCATGCGTTGACTTCCTGATGTCTGTCAAAGTGGTGGATCTTCATGACATTCAATATCGTCGATATCACAATCTCCTTAATCGATGACTGGGGAACTATCTTGGGATTCTTCCCAGACGTCTTCGTCAGGTAGCAATGCGGTGCAAGAATTGCATAATTCTTTCGGTCGCCGAGGTTGAAATCACTTATATTTAGAGATGGGTTAGTCCCAACTGCAGTCCTACTATGCATATCCCTTTCAAGAGGTACACAGTGATGAGTGTGTACTCGAAATCCCTCGGGACACTGTCATTACTAACCTTTCCATCCAAGGGCGGGAAATAGTCAGGCAAGACAGACGGGATCTTCTTTGCATTCACCAGATCATTGGGGTGCTTGCTCCTCTTCTCTGTCACGGTTTGAGATGGCACAAATCGACGTCTAGTCAAGGGGGATGATTGCAACCCACCTGTTGACGATGCCTCTATACCCACAAACATAAATTTCGCAGCCATAAGGTCGATCAAGATCTCTTCTATGGATTTCTCGACTGCACTAAGGTCACCCGACATACACGCTTGTAATAAAATAGCTTGGGTAGGTGAATGGACACTCAAGGTAATCGAATCGGTGGTGAGGTATTAGAAAACATAGTGCGATATGTAATCACTTCTTTGCTAGCTCAAATATCTCAGTTTGCAAAAGTGGTCCCAGTGTGGCATTCGACAAATTAAATAAGCAACGTCGTAATAGAATCCTTCAATGGGTCGAAATGCCTTAATCAATATGAATCCATCCATTATGGCACGGTATCAATGGTTCGATGGTGATATTTCCAACAATAACTGCGTTTCTAACCATTATGGAGCATCGTTCTAACGGTCAGGATGCCTCCAATTTTCATATAGCTTCATCATGGCGAAGTGCCAATCTGCGTGGTTCTTCTATCCCGACGAGGTTCAAGTTATGCAAGCATGCCTTCTGCGAAGTCTCCACTGGAACTTCCTGCAGTGCTTCTCACTTTTCTTTCTTCTTGTTGATCTTTCTTTCCTTCTTCCCTGTGATCTAAGTCACGGGGTTCCTCTTTCCATTCTTGTTCTTATCTTCTCTTAGCATAGTAACTTCGCATTGCTAAGGGTCTTTCAAAGGGTTCAAATGTAATACCTCTTCTCTTACTATTTCTGGGGTAGGTGTTCTTCTATCCTACATGGAAAGGTTTTTCAAGCCTTCCTGCATTCTTTCAGCTTTGACAACTAAGTCTCCGGCCCTCAGTTGCTTCAACTAGTCCTCTTGTTCTTGTACTAGTCGCTCTATTTTCTTGTCTATGAAGTCCCTTAATTCTTGCTTTTTTTGTTCTGTATCTTCTTCCTCTGCTTTCCTCTGGATCTGATCTTTCTCAATCCAAGTCTTTCCTAACAAAAGTGCAAAAGGGTCGTTGTTCTCAACAAATTCAATGAATTCAAATTCTTCTTCGGTCGATGTTTCATGGGAAATCATAGGTACATTAGTAACTCTTCCACATAGGGTTATCATCTTTCCTTTAAAAAATCCTATCCTTCCCAATGAAGGAATCATAACAGGATTTCCCAAAATTTCCCAAGTGCTTTCTGGCATAATATTCACCTGTGTTTCCTCATCCAGGACATAGTTTATGTCGAAGTATCCTATTCTTGTTTCTATGCACTGCTTCTCTTTTAAGATCTCTAGTAAATTGATGTCTTTGTAATCATTCAGGGTTTCTTTCAGTTGTAATAACATAGATTCTGATTCGTTTTGGTTCTCTAACATATCCTTAGTTTCTTTCCCTTCTTCATAGTTTTCTTGTCTCAAGTTCATATTTCCAACTTTAGCAATCATTCTAGGGAAATCCAAAACCTCATGACCAACAACTTTACAACAAAGGAAAATAGGAACTGTACTAGGGAATTCCTTAGCAATATGCCCCGATCTTCTGCAATTATAACACAATGACAATCCTCTCTTTCTCTTAAACGATCCCCAACCTTTTCTATACTGTGCCCTAGGATCACAGTGATGGAACTGCAATATGCAAACATTTGTTCTAGGTTTCTGCATCCACTTGTCAGTTCAAAAATTATTTCTATGCATAGGAATAACATATCTTTCACCCTTTCTATCAAATCTATTCAGATCAAATATGCTTCCTTCTAGATGTGCCCTAGTTTTCAGACTAGGACAAAATCTGTCAAACATACCTAGATTCATACTTTTGAAGCAAAAATTTCCACTTATCTTACCTTTACCAAAGCAAAAAGCTTTAAGATCTCACCTCTTTTCTTCAAATCCGACTTCTTTTTCTTATCACAAAGCTTTGCAAGTCAAGTAGAATACTACACATTACAACAATAGATCTACGCACATAGATTTCTCTTTTCTTTAGTTCCCCACAATCATAGTTTTAGGTCTCAGCAATGGAACCATTTGTTGGAACAGGGGTATACCTAGGGTTCAACGCTTCAACAACGCACCAAAAAAACCCTAACTACCGGCCCTTTTTGCAACACCTGCGCAGCAGATGAAGTCTCACCCGAGGTAGAGACAGTGGGTTGCAGGAATCAAGTGTCTACAACCTAGCTGGGACATAGATCTATGATTACACACTTCAACATAGAACTTAGCCAATATTATGCATTTAGTTATGATTCTTATTCACATCGCGGATTAACCCTAATTGTAGATCAACACAATAGTAATCAATATTAAACACATCTAAGCATTCAACACATAACATCAGAGCAGATCTAGCATTTATTCATATATCAAGCACTAAGCATCAATGAATCTACC
>CBVK0100670672.1:0-15967 GCA_900067695.1 Picea abies | reverse complement strand
TAACTGGTAGTTTTGGCCATTAAATTTCTCAACCCTAAAATTTCCATCTTTCACCATTACTCCCACTCGAACTAGGAACCCTCTTTTCCTGTAATTTACCTTTCTCTCTGATACTAGTTGTTAAAAAAATAGGATCGTGGAGCAATAAAATAAGACATATGAAGAAATAAAACACAGAATATACACAATACAATAGAGACACATATATATGTGGTTTACCCAGAGTGGGTTATGTCAAACAAATAAATTTCCATGCCCTTCCTTTATTATTATCCAACAAATGAAGGGATACAACCTACAAAACACCTGTTGTAACTTCATCTTATTTCTCTCACATTCTTCTCTCTTAGAATACAATATTCACAATGATACATAGCCGCAATACAATTCCCTCATAAAAGAGGGTTGTCTTCCAGGGAAAAAAACCCTAACATAACTTCTACCATAAGATCTGTGACCTTATAATGAACAGTCCTTATTTACTATGAAATTAAAATATACATTTACAAGGCAATTTTTCCTTCAGGGGCTTCATCCTCGAACACCCGCCGAGGGCCTTCTTTCCCCCGTACCCCACAGGGGGGGCAAGGTTTCATGGGCCTTTGTTTTCAACCGTGTTTATACCCCATGAAGACTGTACACCCCAGAATACTGTACACTCCTCCACGCTTGAAACAAGAAGATAACCATGCTCCACAAGCAACATTCTTGAATTCCCCTTGCAATTCATCCACTCCATACCTTCTACTATGATTTCTTATAGGATATAAACTTGGACTAATGTTGTAGTCTAAGGGAAAGTACAAGAATTCCCCTTGCAATTCATCAACTCTAGACCTTATACTAGGGTTTCTAATAGGATATAAACTTGGAATATTGTTGTAATATGAGGGAAAGTACAAGAATCTACCAATACATCCTTACACAGAGCAACATATATTATAACATCATATAAAAGCACACATAGAGACACATGAAAACATACACAAGTAGTGGGAGATCCATCAAATGCACTTTATTATGTTGGAAAAAACCTGTGTGTGTGTGTGTGTGTGTGTGTTACATAGCCACACACACACACACACACACAAGTCATTTGGTTACATGTCAGTTACAGTTCTTAACTACTTGGTCGGTCGACTCTAACTATATGTTTGATCAAATTCTCTATCTGACTTCTACAATCGAATCGGATGGTCAACTAATGGGTATATTTGACGGATCCAACTAGCCCCTACAACATCTACCCCCCCTCAATTCCTTGCTTGTCCCAAGCAAGGGGAGAGTGTGACGATTATATTTGAAAACTTTGAAAAACTCTACTGGCACCCCCAAAGAGAATTTCACCAATAGGTTACATCATTTTGAGAATATAGAGAGATAATTAAAATCTTTGAGAATGAGAAGAAGTGAGAAAAATGATTATGATGTCGATTGGCGCTTCAAAATTTTCCTAAGTTCCTATTTCTTGATCATGGAGTCTTTTCTAGCTATAATGACTACCCATTTGTTTATTTAGGGATTACCCATTCATGCAGCTTTACATTAGGTGACAAAGGTGTTGTTTTTAGTTTCACATATGATTCTTCTAATCCTTCGATGACTATCTCTGGGGTCAATTATTGGTGGCTAGCAGTTGCGAAGTTCGACTCAGATGGTACAGGGTTGAAGAATTGGAACTACTGTCGATATATCAATGTGGCCCCTGACTATTTTGTTGGTTGTTGTGGAAACCCTTCAAATGTTATCTGATAGATGCTCGACATTGTTTGTTGCAAGTGTTGTGAGAACATATAACATTCTTTGATAGAGTATTGTGAATCTATCCCTACTGACTTCAACTTTCCCAAAAATTCGAGTTTATTTGTCAAAAAATATTCCTATACTATAATTGACTCTGGGTCAAAGTCTGTTCAACTTCCTACATTTTCTCTTTGACCCAGTCATGGTGTTTGATGGATTTTTCATTTTCTATTTGAGATTTGGTTACTTCTTTTGACCACTCCTTCTCTTACTTAGATAATTCTTCTTTGACTTCCTTTTCTTTTGCAATGTGATTCGAGATGGCCACTTTGGATTTTTGGTCGGTAGTGAGCAGTCTTGTTGTTCTCAGGTCGAAAATTACATACTTTTGTGCTTTTTGTTTGTTGTAAGTGGTGGAAAAATATGATGGCCAATTGTTGAGTATTGTGTTTAAGGTCGTTGCCTGTGAAGTGACCACTTCCAATTGTTGTTGTACTTCTTTGAATTTTTCGTACTCAGATTGAAGGATTGTTGATGTTTGTTGGGCCATTACATCCTGATTGTTTCAGAATGTTTGACTATGTAGCTTCCTAATTTCTTTGTTTGTTCACTTAAGGTGTTGGATTTCCAGTTGATTTTTTGCACCTTTTTCAATGACTGCTTCGACCAACATTTTGATTGTTGTGAATGGATCTATTCCTTCTGTCGGCTTTTCTAGCCCCAATTTCTCTTTGGAGAGTAGTGAACACTCTTGTAGTATTTGTTTCTCCTTATTTCTCCTTGATATGAGTCAAGAACCATATTTCATGGCCCTCTTCCATCTGTTAGTCGGTTCTTTGGTGACCTCACTATATAAGCCAATCATTTACTCATCGGATGCTACTGTTGCGTCGAACATTATTTATGTGGGTGGTTTTCATGATCCAATTGGCTTGAAGGCTGTGAAGGTAGTCATTTTTCATGTACTATCCTTCCTATGGACTGCCTTTTTATTCTTCTTCTCGGTTGTCTTTTACACATTTTGTTGTTCTTGGTTTTTACTGGACTCCTTTTCCTTGTATTTGTCTAATCCATTTCCTTTATTTGGATCATAATTTCCTGGATTTTCTTCATTCTTCTCCCCTACTTTTGGATGTGTGTCAGGGTCATTCCTGTCATCCTTTCCATTATTCCCTTGACCTGCTGGATCATTCTAGTCTCTTTTTTTCAATCTGCTCTAGGGGATCCAACTGATCTTTGTGAGGGCTTCCTAAAGGAGATTTTTTGGTGGGGGACTTCCATCCTTAGAATACTCTATACCGACATTATTATATTATTTCCCTTGATATTTGTTATGGGTAGTTTTTTTTTCATGTTCAGACTGCTTCTCCAACTGGATTTTCTTTGGTTCTTCGTTAGATGTTAATGGGGGATCTGAACCTCTTGATGGAACTGTGATGGGCTCTAGATCAACCGATTTCTATGTGGGGTTGGTATGTGATGACCCCTGAGTATGTGTGTCTGCCTCTCCTTCTATATGATTTTGCATGTCTACTATTGTAGATGTGTCGGGATGAGATGATTCGACCAACTTTATTTACTTGGACCAGTTTCTTGTCTGGTCAAGTAGAGTGGATTTGAATTGTATGCAGGGGTTGACTCAATTGTAGTATGTTTCTTGGCAGCTCCATTTTGTAAAACTTGCTCGACGTCTTCTGACCCTGAATGTATTTCACTTTCTTGATTGTTGTTGTTGGGAGGAGAGTCTGAAATGGTTTATTCAGATGAAACCTGTTGATGCCCTTTATTTGATTGCTTTGTCTATTTAGCCACCCCTTTTTTTGATGTTCTCTCTTCAATAACCGGTGTAGGTTCAGGTGGGGGTGAATCCCTTGTGAGTTTGATTGTAGTTTCTCTTATCTATTTTCCCTTTGGAACATGCTTCCTGATGGGGTTGGGCCTACTTGTATTTGGTCGGCTTGAAGTAGTAGGAGTCATCTGGTCTATGCTTTCCTCCTGTTGGTATTCTAGCCTTTTATTTTTGTGCCTTCTTGTTTCAACGTGTTTTTCCAAGGATGATTTGGTTTTCTTTTCTTTGAAACGGTTCTCATTTAAGGTTTCCATTGCTTCCTTGAATTGTGGTCCTACGCTTGAATTCATAATGTTTCTTATGAATACTTTATCCGATCGAGTCTATTTTTCTTTTAGTCGGACCCTTTCAACTAAATTATTTGTGAAAGAAGAAATTCTTTCTCTCATTAAGGGGTGATTGAAATCTAGAGTAGTATTTGACTGGAACGTCTCTTTCCAAATCATCTATACATATTTTGGGGCTGCATCCATGTCTATAACTTGTTTCCCTTTGGATAATATTTCTTGTTGTTTCTGCTTCACTGGTGTCTGTTTGACCAGGATGCCTCCTTCTGTGTCTAATTTTGGAACAAATGGAACTATGTAGAGGGACGATTCTCTTTCTTCCTCTTTCTCTGCATCTGTCATGGGTGTTATAATATTTTATTTGTCACTTAGCACCTCTTGTGGGATCTATGTTTCAAAGCCCGACTGTCTATCAAGCTCTTGAAATATTTGGAGTTTTGTCGGGTGGTATTCTAACTCTATTGGTGATGGCCCCTTACCAACTTTACACTAGAGGATGGTGGTGTCAAGAATTAGTTGAATGTGGGAACTTGGTGGTAAAGCTTGTCGAAATTTATGTTTGAATTCCATTTGTGTGATAGTATTTTCAGATTATTGACCAAACTTTTGAACATTACCTATGTTGATAGGGAGTCTAATTACCTGACTGGTCTTGGTGAAAAACTCTTGTAATTGTCCATGGTCGGAATCTATTTGAGTGTGAATGCAGGATCCCCAATAGGGATAATTTGACTCATGGTGAGATAGATTAGCAAAGATGGAAATTTAATATCTCTCCCATTCTCTTGGCATTCCTTGTAGTTTCTTTTAATTGTGGTATCTAAGTACTTGGCCTAGTTGAATTTCACCCTCGACTGAAGGATTTGGCCGATGGGTTCAAGCATTGCAAGCTTCACATCTCAGGATACACATGTGGCTGTGAAGCACCACAAGACTATCACACAAATCCATTTTACATGATCTCATTTACCCTATTGATTAGCAGGCCCTTTGAGTTTTTTGCTAAGGTTCCTCCTATGAGAAACTGAATCCAATCATCATAATTTAAGGTTTTTGGAAAAGGAGTACCTCCATGTGGAATTTCGGTGAATCGATGTATCACTCCTTTGGTAATTATGATTGGAAAGTCTATCCTTAAGTTCCCATTATGGTATTGACTAACTAGGAACTTTGTAGCTTATTCTTTCCAGCTGCTAAGCTCTGCGACCTGTGGTGCGCCCAAACTATGTCAGATACCAACCTGTTCTAGGAAATTTGGTTCTTCCTTCCATGTTCCAGATTCCATTCCCCATGTGGTGAAGTTTCTCCAGTGCATCGACCAATAAATATATTCTATCCTAGCTCTATCCTAGTGGTGAAGTTTCTCCACTGGATATTTTACTTGTAGGTCTCCAACTCTGTTGCACCAACTCTATCGAACTTGGATTTTGTTCTTGGTTCAACTAAAGAGTCGAATGTGAGGCTATGATTTCTATGACCTAGGTACTCAAGTGCTCGAAGGTGAACAATTATGAGATGAAGTTATATGCCTCCTTTATATTCATAGGTGGGAAATGGATTGGTGACTTTAATTTGTCCAACGATGTCATTAATTCTCATGCGTCGATAGTAAAATCATTCTTGAATGTTTGTATGTGTGAGGGGACATATGTGTCGATGGTGGTGTGGCGGTCTTATTCATCTCATCGGGCATTAATTGTGTCAACATACTCTCGGTGGCCAGCTATTTCGACTAAGTCGATTTTGTTTTCTTGAGGAGCTTGATTGACTCGGTCGAATTTTGTTACTTTATTTTCTTTTGTAATATGGTCGGGTCGGTTCTTTCAGTCGATTGTAGACCTCCGATCGAATCGTCCAACTAATTCAATTTCGTTTCTTTTATTGACTTGATTGATTTTTTACTTTCTGAAGCTATGTTCATTTTATTGAATTATTTGAGGATGATCATGCTCTCTTGAATTATGATTTTCATGCTCGCTTGACTTGTATTTATTTCATTTGCTAGATTTATAGAGTTCACACTCGCTTGATTGAGGGATTTCACATTCAACTGAATGAAGTACTTCTCTTTCACTGGATTGACATGTTCATCTATTTAGAAGATGTTGTAGGTCTTGCCTTGGTGTTGAACTTTCTTTGGGTTTATGCTTTTCTTATTGGAATGACTTTAGTGATGACCAAGGATTTTGTTCTCTTCTCATGTTTAAGTATGACATGCTTGAATGAATACTTTTTGGTGGTTCAAGTCGGTCATATATCTTGTAATCCCCAAACAGTTTTGTACCTAATTCTGATAACCCAATTGTTTATTGATTTTCTTAATTCCTTTCTTAATCTTTCTTTATTTTTATTTCTTATCTTATTTTTCTTACTTTATTTATTCTTTTTTTTTTTTAACTTCGACCTGGGCCACCTCGAATGGTTTTTGACCTTGTAAGATTTTGTTGGCACCCTCGAAGAGGTTTTCACCAGTAGGTCATGAGACTGTTACATATTGTACTTCTTTAGACGAGCCCCATTGACTAATTTCTGAAAGGGGTTCCCTTGCAAGGTCCTTAGTTGTACTGCTCTCGATGGTTAGATGTCCTCGACCACATAAGGACCCAACCAAGTAGTTTCTAATCTTAGAGGCTTTCCATTTATCTGAATATCATATAGTAGTACCAAATATCCTGCATTGATGTCTTTATTTTTGATGGGTCGGTTGTGCCAAGATTTATGTTGTTCTTTTGAGCCTCTTGATTTTGTTGTGCAAGCATCCTTTATTCTTCTAGTCGGTTCAGTTTGTAGAAGCATTGTATTGTATTGAGAATATGGTCGGATTTAAGGATGAATGATATCATCCTTGAATTTGGGTAGAAGTGTAGTGGAATTACAACTTACTGACTATATACAAGCTTGATTGGTGTTTTTCCAATCGATCTTTTATATGTTGTTCTATGAGCCTAGACTACTGTTGGTACCTTATTGTCCCTATCCTCTCTGTCGAATCCACATATTTTTGTTAAAAAATTGTGCAATGTTTTGTTAAATGACTCGACAACTTCGTTGGCCAGTGGATGATAGGATGTTGTCTTTATGTGGTTGATCATGAACTTTTTGAGAATTACTTTGATTGTGACATTAACAAAATGAGTTCCTTCATTGTTGATTAATGTTAAAGGAAAACCAAATTTGGTTACTATATTTCCATAGATGAATTTGGCCATCATTTCCTTTATGTAGTTTTTAATTGGTTCTTCCTCTACCCATTTAGTTAGATATTCGATTGTTGTGATGATGTATTTCTCCCTAGTTATTTTTTATGTTTTTGTGAAGGGATTGATGAAGTTGATAGCCCAAATTTCAAATAGTAAATTAGTATTTATCAAATGTAAAGGAATTTAGTTTTTCCACAAGGGTCGATCCATTCTCTAACATATATCACACTTCTTCACATGTTTTCAACAGTCCTTGTGTAAGGTTGGATACCAAAGACCAACTTGAAGGATATTTATGGATCTCATGTTGGCTTGGAAATAACCTCATGTTGGACCTGCATGTGCTTCATTGATTATGTCCTCACGTTCATATTCCAATGCACATATTCTTAGGATATTATCAATGTCTAGATTGTAGAGATATCCATTCATGAGAGTGAATGGTGTTTCTTTCAATGCTAGAATATTTCTTTTTTTGGCTGGGAGATCTTCAGGGGCCTTCCCTTCTTCTAAAATATTTGTGATTTCTTCAAATTCCTTAGGGGAAACTTTGACCCAAACATAGGTGTGCATCCAATAATTTGTCTTCTATCATAGTCATATCTTCTCCTGTCTCAAGTTAGGATAGATAGTCTAGGCCAACATTGTTTTTTCCAAGTCAGAATACTACTTCAAAGTTTAACTCTTGGAACAATAGTATCCATTGACAAATTTTCTCTTGATGGACTGGTTTATTTACTAAATACTCAAGTGTCTGATGTTCCATGAAGAAGATAAATGGATTTTCTAGTAAGTAATGTCAATTTTTTTGAAGGGCGAAAATCATGGCTAGAGATGCTTGCTCTGTCATTGAATAGTTCATTTCAGCTTTATTGAGTTTTCGACTGGTGTATGCATTTGGATGATCAACCATGTCATGATATGGTTGGGATAGGATTGAGTCAACAACAACACCAGATGCATGAATGTGGACATGGAACTTTCATGATCAATATGTAAATCTTAGTATAGGTGCTTCTACCAGTTTTATTTTTAAGAACTCAAAAGATTCGTTGCATTCTTGACTTCGCTGGAACTCAACTTATTTCTTCAATAGCTTGTCAATGGGGAAATTTATGTTGGAGAATTGTCAAATAAATTTTCTATAATATCCAGTATTCCCAAGGAATATTTTTAATTGCTTCTGATTGATTGGTGGTTTCACATCGAGAATAACTTTGATATTGGCCATGTCGACCTTGATTCCATATTTATATACAATATTTCCTAGAAGAATGCCTACAGGTGTGGAAAAGATGCATTTTTTGATATTTAGGGACACCTGAATTTGTCTACATCTTTCTAACATCATTCATAACCATTGGGCATGATCTTTCATTAGGTTTAAATGGTCTAGTCATCAAGGTACAAAACCATTTTTTTGTAAATGTATTCTTGAAATGCTTTGACCACTATTCGAGAAAACACTGTTGGGGAATTCTTGAGCTCAAATTACATTAATTTGTATGCAAATGACTCGAACCTAGTTACAAATTTCATTTTCCCCTGATCTTATTCTACAATAGGTACTTGGTTGTATCCTAAGAAGCCATTAGTGAAAAAATAGCATTCATGTACTGAGACTTCATTAATGATCTCATCGGAAAACGATGTTCGGAAAGGATCAATTACTGTAAGCTTGTTCAACCCTCAAAACTCGACACATATTCTAATTTTTTGGGGGTCATTCTTTTTAGGTTGCACGACCATCGAAATTTCCCATTCTAAATTTTCAATATGATATATAATGCCAGCAACTAGCATTGCTTCTATCTCTTTTTGGAATATGGGATTATATTTATGTGCCAACTTGTATTGCCACTTTTTGATGGGCTTGGCCCCATGGATGAGGTCGATTTTCATCTCCCCATCTCTTTCACCAATCCTTTCACGTCCTTATAATTATGTGCAAAAGCATCTTGATATTCTCGTAATAGGTCGACTATCTCTGTGGTTTGTTTGTTTGACCAATAGTCGCTTATTCTCGCCATTTTCGGTCAACTATATATTCATATGTCGAACTCCTTAGTTTTTATTTTTGTGTCCATCCACATAGCTCATTTAGATTATTCTAGTCGTCATTATCCTTCTAAAACCTCATTATAACTCGGGGGAAAGTTGGGTTTTTACGTATCCTCCTTGTCTTCCTTAGTCATTGAATAAACTATCTTTATAGGATTGTTTACTCTAGGAAATTTTTTCTTCCATTGAAAACTTTGCCCCGGAAAACTTATGTTCTCCATGTCAATTCGACGAGCTGTTATACTGTCTGGATTTTGTGCCGACAAAAAATTACAAGTTGAATTCAATCCCAGGTCCTTTGGCTTTACCTCTCTTATGAATTTCGTCGGGATTTGTTTTTTCAAGAAATTTTTTTATTTCTTTTGCGACCTCTTGCAAATGTGCCTCCTTGAGGATGAATTCAAAATATCTAATGAAATTTTATTTGATTTCACTCCAGTTGAATGTGTGGCCACATGCTTCTTCAATTTATACCACTTGCATGGTATGCCATCCAAAGTGTTTGGAAACATATGTTTCCATACCCTTTCATCCCGGTAGCCTACTATTCTCCACTCATTCTCACATTGGTGAATGTGAGTGATGGGGTCGAACCCAGGTTTGAAAGTCAGGATGTCAACATTTGTTGATAATTTGTTTCTCCCAAATATTTCTACGAAGTGTAAGGTAACAATAGTCTATGTTTAATGTTGTGGTTCATGTTTTTCCGACCATCGAGTTGCCTGGAAAATGAAGGATTCTACTAAATTTTGCACCCTTCCTTGTTATCTGTCTGATTTGGATACTTCGTCGACATGAGTCGTCAAGAATTTTCTTTCGCTAAATCTCAGGGGGGATCTCATTTGTCTATTAATATGGATGAGTGTTGGTTCTTGTTTTAACTTTTTCTCGAGCACAATAGGGACTGCTTGTATTAAAAATCATGACCTTGATCGCTTTATTGGGATTTCCTCTATCAACCAACACTCCTTAGTTTGAGCCTCACAGTTCTCCATTTTCCAATTATACAATTCTATATCCGAGTTATGTCCTATTAACAACAATGATCTGACTAATTCTTCACTTTTAGGCTTGACATTGCGTTTTTGTTCATTCATTGCTTGATACAATTGCCGAGCTTCCTAGGCTTCGTCCCATGTTTTGACCTAAGGTTTGTATTCTTTTTGGTCTAATGGTATTATGATTTTCCTGCCACTACCTTTCAATTTAATTCTATCCCTTTTGAGTGAGATTGTGGCCTTCATGCTTCAACCCCATGGTCTTCCAACTAATGCAAGATAAGTGGGGATTCCTTCAACCAAATTAATCACTTCAAAGTCGACTCTTGTTGGAATTCCCATTATGGATGTTATGACACTTTTAAGTGTGCCAATTGGTTCAATGAATCTTTGATATGATAATTTTAGGAAATTCATTGTTGTATGTAGCAGGGGTTTTCCAAGTTGAACCCATGTTTCTATGGGGAGGATATTTACTTGCGAACATAAGTCGGCTACGACTTGTTTGATCATATGGACATCGATTTACAAGTCGAATTGCAAATCAAAGTTGATTTTATGCCTTTCCTGAGACAATTGTCGAAGCTTTTTAACTAGTCTTTGATCTTCTTTGTATTCTCTTAGGATGCTCAATAAGTCGATGATGTGACCAATCAACTACTTTTCTTTTAGTAATTGGAGAAATTATTCTAGAGTAGTGTCTAGAATACTTTAATTTCCTCCCTTGTTTCCACTTGATTTGTCTTGGTTGATGTTTTTGAAGAACTTCATTGCTTCCTGCATTGTTCTTTCTTCATGCTCTAGGTCGGGATATGCATTTCAGCCTCCCCTTTGTCAAATTTGTGGGTCTGGGTAAATGTCTTCACCTGCTCCTAATCATGTTACTACATGGATATTTTTTGAATTTAATATGTCTTTATTGGGCACTATATGAAAGAGGTTCACATTCCTCTTATTCGTTACTTTATCTAATACATTTGGACAATATTTGAGGGAGTGATCCCCCACTCCACATATGTTTCATAACTTGAGATATTTTATGTCCTTTATTGGGAAGTCAAGACTTATGTGGTCATCCTTCCAACAATTAAAGTAGTAATAACGACCTTGAACACATCCTCTGACGAATGGTCCTCTTCCTCCTCCATCTCAACCTTGATAACCCACACGATGTCATTCTCTATAGATGTTGTCGTTTCCTTTGTCGACATTCTAGTCAATTGTCTGTGTATGATACACCGAATGTATTTTCATTTTATTTTTTCCATTTAACCGAAATTCTTGTGTGGAAATGTTATTTCCCTCATATATGTGGCACCATTTTTGGTAAGGCGTTCCTTAGGTTATGTGGAAAGTCTTTTGTTGAATCATTTGTTATGGCCTCACAAATGTCATAGAATGTTTCAATTTGAATGCATTGCACTGTTGGATCTAGTGCATCGCTAATTTTACAATAATATTTTGTATGTCCTTCACTAGAGAAAATTGTGCACCAAAGTTCATTTCGTGAAATCGACATATTTTTTATTGATTGTTGCATTGTTGTGAGTTTTTCTTCCAATCTTTTATCAATTATTGATGAAGTCGATGCTCCTTCATCATTCATTTCTATGTGCTAGGATATTTTTAATGCTTCTTCGCACAATAAAATGGCATACATACATAATGGTTCTCTATTTTTTTGTAACAGTCCTGCCACATACCATTGTACAAGTAATTTTTCTTCAATTATATAAGGAATATGGCTTAAAAGATCTTTGAATCTTTTATCATATTCATGGATGGTTTCTCCCAAACTCTGTTTGATCTCTTTTAATTTTTTCCTAGCTAAGTGGCTTATATCTTGTGTTTTGAAGAATGTGAGGATATTATATTTTATTTATGCCTTTGATCGTTGTTGATTATCTATGAAGTTCATGAACTAGGTGAGGGCCCTGGCTAGAAGTGTAACACCAAATTATTCCATTTGTTTGTCTTCGTCAATTATATCAGTCGCATCTTAGAATTTCTCACAAATGAACTAATGTTGTTTGTGATCTTCATCACCTTAATAAACATGGATATGGTTGAGGCCCATTGTTATTTTCTTGGAGTTTTTCAAGACTGGAACTATTGCAATACTTTGGTTTGAAGTTGACTGGGAAGTCGATGTGGTATTACTTTATGGAGTCGAAATATGAGTATTCAACTCAACCAATAAAATATATTGTTTCTCTTTAGTCAGAGTGTATTCGAATGCTAATTGTGTTTGTTCTTCACTTAGGATTAGATCATCTGTCTCACAACCTTTGTCTATATATTCTATGAGTCATCCTCTAAGGGGTTGCGTCAATTCATTTTCACTATCTGTTGATTTGGAATCTTCAAGGAGTAGATTTAGCAGGGGGGAAGAGTCTGTGAGATCTCTTATGTGGATGACGATATCCTCTGGTCAATTTTGGACATTTTCGTGCACTTCAATTAACATCGTGTCTCTTATTTGACCATCATAATCAATTTGGCACCACACCTTTGGGGATTGAGTATCCACATGAAGTCTCTAACAGAGGAAGTCTATAATGCGTGGGATAGGGATTCTTTTAGAAGAAATTTGAATCGCGAGTCCCAAATCATTGTTGTACATACTATCGACTTGCTAGGCACCATCACAAACCATACTCACTTACAATATTTTACCCCTCCCATGAGTCGTCAAGGCGCTCTCAATGGATTCTCTTGCGAACTACCACACCTGGGTGGGTTTCCTATGCGAACTTATAAGATCCCTTTCATTTTGTAACTCTTCTCGCCACTTTTTCCTCTTGTCCCATTCCAATTTTTGAATATCAGTTGAAGCTTTATATGTCTTCATTCGACATGAAAACTTCTTTCTTGATTCACTTATCCTTCTCCTAACTTTGGGCATTTTCAAATTTGGTGCTCTCAATTCGACTTATATCATCTCATGAATTATATAACCCCCCATCATCAACCCGATTTACTTGTTGTCAATGATGTTGCTCATTCTCGCTTATTTCATTTCTTCATACAATAATCTATGGCTTTTGTTGTGTCTTTGCAATTAGCTTTAAGGAATTCTTCCCACTCTTCTTTCTTTTTTTCCAATTGGAATTCAAAGGAGGATTGGCCAAAACGGGGTTGATATTTAACAATATCTTCGACTCCCTTTTCCAACAAGAATTTATGAAGCAAGGATGGGATGGTGCAAAGGAAACCATCATGCAATTCAATATAGAATTTTTTTTTAATAGTTTCAACTAAATCTTTATATTTAATCGCTTGTTATTCGATGTAATCTCTAACAATTCTCTTGAATCACTTGTTCATATTTTTTCTTCAACTGTTTATTATTTTTTTCATCAATTTTTCATCTGGACTAATTTTACGCATTGGGTGATTGATTGAGATATTGGAACAATGCTTCTATAATAGCTTTCACAAATCACTCATGCATTTCTGAGAAGAACTGTGTATGTGCTTTTGCAATCGTCAGTCAATTCCGTCATGCGTAATTTTTGATACATTTATTAATTTTTCTTTCCCACCATTCACATATGTCTTCCAAAGTTAACATCTATGTGCCTTTTAATTTATACATTACTGAGTGATGATGCCTACCAACACTTCTATATTCTCCCCCTATAGCATGAGATCCATGAGTCTTTGACTTACTTGATTGTAATGTCCTTGATATCGATCCTTTGTAATTGTATGCATAGGATGGTGATTCGTTGGCACCTAGCTTTGGTGTTGTGAAAACCTGAGTAGTGTGCGAAGAATTGTTATCAAAGATAGGGTGTGCACATCTCAAAATGTTGCATGCACCTAGGTAAGTGCGCACATTTCATAGTGTTGTGTGCACTTGGGTAAGTGCGTGAGAATGACCTGGGAGTGTGCACTAAGCCAAGTTATATATATGATTGTATATGTATTGAGGCCAGAGAGCCTGTGTGATTATGAGGCTGGTGAGTCGGGATGCAAATAGGCTAGTGTGCCTATCCATGTAAATGTGATCACAATTATTAATATAATATTACATCGTTGCATGCAGACCGACTCAGATGAAAAGGGATGGGGGGATAAATCCACCGGAAAATGGAAAAGGGGGTGAGACGTAAGTATTTGGGAATACTTTATAATATTTCCAGAAAAGTGTAAAGTTATGGATAATTATTTTACCCTAGGTTCCTGTGGTTGGGAAAAAGTCACCAAGTGGATTAAGCTACTTCTGAAGGTGACACATATCGAGATGAAGGTATGCAATATGTATTGTTGGCCTTAGTGTATTTTGGGGGAGATTCGTGGATTACTCATTATTCACTCTTGTATGCAGAAGAGGTTGGTCTAGGGAAGAGGACGACTATTACCTTATCTACACAAAGAAGCTTGTAAGGATTTTTTTCATTGTAATCATAGTTTTTTGGTTGAAGTGGTGGATTGTTAGGCCCATGAGCAACCTCTATGGGTGAGATATTTGTTGTTGAAGAAGAGGATTTTCATGCCCGTGAGAATACTCTTCAGGTGAGAGTTTTGTTGGGAATTGTTCCTTGGTGCATTGAGCATTAGTCACAGGGCTCAAAGATTTCATGTGTGACATGTTGTCGGTAACCCTGGAAGGGAAATGGGGTAGCCAAGGGATTGGTAAAAAAATACGAGGCAAACTTCCTTGTGTGTGATAGGTACGTGGGGAATGAGAGACTATAGGCTAGTTGCAACAACAAACACCTTGGACTGAGCAATTCTGTTGAGAATCTGACCTTATCCTGTCACTAGAAACCCTTTTACCTTGGTGGAGTTAAGCCCCAACTTGGGGGTGACCTGTTGTTGAAATATTATAAGAAACAAAGTCTATGGTTGGAAGGAATGCCTAAGTTATGCACACAATTGGTGGCTTTCATGAAAAAAAAGTCTTCTTCATGTGCTTGTCTTGTATACTTTGGGCTTGTTTATCTATGTTTGATATGTGTTGGCCCTTGACCAAGTTTTGAAGAGTACTTGGTCATACTTGACCACTTTTGGGACTGCGACAGCTTGCCAAGGAAGGAGCACAACGTGAAGAAGAAAATAAGGAAGAAAGACCTATTTTGGGGTCTATTTTAGGGTTTTTGGGTTGATATAACAGGAAAGGGATGTCATCCCATGGGTTTACCCATGTTTAGGCCCATTTTGTAATCTATAAATAGGCAATATAGATAGAAAGATAGGGGAGAGATAGTAATATAGTACATCTGGGTGATGTATGAATGGAAGCTTAGAGCTAGTATTTGGATCTGTGTGATCGGATGTATCTTAGAGTGCTTTGTGCATGAGATAGGAGAGCTAAGTGCAGGTTGTTATAGTCTTTTGCTAAAGACCAAGGAAGAAGGATGTAGCGAGTTGCGCAGATCTTCTATCCTGTGCGAAGTAAGGTTCATTAAAGCTCTGTGTTGTAACTGCTTGACCAAGATAATATAAAGAAGACTTTGTGGACATAGCCCCGGGGTGGGGGTGAACCATGGTAACTGTGTGTATGGTGTTTTGTGCTTCGCTCTTATGTATTTATCTCTTTCTTGGCTAAGTGCTTGATGTGGTTAAGTACATCTAGTATACTTTGTTTTGTTGAAGAATGAATGAACATTAGATCTGATATATGAGATGCTCAGTGCTTGATCTGTTGAATCTAACATATCTTTATGCGGATAAGTACTTAGTATCAGTATTCACTGCGATTCTCTGTGCCTTCTGCGAAGTTGATTAATGAATGTATATTAAGGAATAATTGATGCTAAGTGCACTGTAGGAAAGATAATCACAGATTTGTGTCCCAACTAAGGTTGCAGACACCTGAGT
>CBVK0100670671.1:0-15968 GCA_900067695.1 Picea abies | reverse complement strand
TATATATATATATATATATATATATATATATATATATATATAAAAGCTATGAAAAATCATTTATTGGAAGCTTTGTATGAAGGAAAACATGACAAATATTAAAAGGAGTTCTAAAAAAATAAGAGAAAATAAATTGTTAAGGAGAAGGTGTCAACTCAGAAAAAGAAAAACAAATTGTGGATATACTAAAAATTATTAAATTAAACGTTAGTCATTAATAAAAAAAAGAAGGATAAAATAGAGATGCGATGTAAGATCACTCAATGACCAAGGTGATGTATGATGAGATTGCATGATTGGTTGAGTTTGTAGCCATCTTCACAATTAAAATTATTAAGGTGTTTTTCAATTTACAATGCTTCTTTAATGATGCATGAATAATCATAGGGCACCGAGGCAAGAATTGTGGTTTGGATAAGACAAATGAGGTGTTTATATTAAGAGGACTATTCAACTATTGTTGACATCATGTTATGGGTTTTTTCAACTATATGCTCTTTGAGATAGGAGTGGAAAGACCCATGAGTTTGACCTATGTATGATCTGTCATAGGAGCAAGGAAATCGGTAAACTCCTTGGCCAAGGATAGGGACATCTTTATCCTTATTAGTTCTAAATAATTGTTTAATGGTCTTAAAAGGTTTAAAAATGGTTAAATGATATTCATTTTTGCCAAAATTTTAGAAATATGATCATTGGTGTGCTACATATAGGGAAGAGAGATGAGACCTAGGTGTGGAGAAGGGGAAGGATATTTTTTCAATTTAGAATTCGCTCAAAGATTTATTTCTTTGAGAGATTGAGTAACCATTGGTCACAAAGGCCTTTTTAAGGTGGACCTTTTATTTTTCAAAAAATTGAAGAGCAAAGTTTTGGATGGCCTAAGTAACCATATTTTTTAGAATAGAGATTTTTGGACTAGGTGATGATGAGACTCAACATGAATATATTGGCCAGTATGAGTCTTTTTCCTATAAACTTGGTGAGTAAGGGAACCATCTGGAAGATGTGAGATAAGAACATCCAAAAAGGGAAGATAAATATATTTTTGCATTTCCATAGTAAATTAAACATGGGGGGAAATGTTGTTAAGATGATTAAGGATTTCCCCTAGGATTAAGAGAATGTTCTCTTATATTAAATTTAATATGGAGATGCAAAAAGAAAATTCTATTCCCTTTTTTAATGTTCTTATATCTCATCTTCCTCATGTTTCCGTCACCCACCAATTTTATGGGAAAAATACTCATACCAAGCAATATCTTCATGCCCAATACCATCATCACTTAGACCATAAATACGTTCCTCTAAAAACTCTAATTACTTAGGCCATATGAATCTTCTATCCTTAATTCCTTGAAAGAGAAAAATACCACCTTAAAAAGGCCCTTGTGGTCAATGGTTATTGAATCTCTCAAATAAAAAAATACTTCCACTCCACACATAGTTCTAAATTGAAAATATCCCCCAACTCTCATATCTCGTCCTTCTATATCCATCGTAGCACTTTTTAAAATTTTGGTCAAACATAATATCAAAAGTCTTTATAAACCCTTTAAGATCCTTAAACAATTATTTATAATTGATAAAGATAAATATTATCCTATGTTTTTCCAAGGAGTTTACCAAATTCCTTTCTCCTGTGGAAAATCATAAAGAGGTCAAACTAGAAAATATTACAATGCTCATCTCAAAGAACATATAGCTAATAGAACCCATGATAGGATATCTAAGTCAACAATCAATGAACAGTCCTCTAAATTTAAATGCCTCATTTTATTTGACCAAACCTTTTTTTTGTATTATCTCTCTATCAACCACTCATGGAAGCTCATCATACATCATCACCTCGGTCATCAATTCATCTTACATCACATCCATTTTTTAGTCTTCACTTTTTTATCAATTATTAATGTTTAATTTAATAATTTTTATTTTATCCTCCATTTTTTTTTCCTCCATTGGTCCCTTCTCTTTCTTGACCTTCTTATTTTTTATTTTTTTAAAAAATAATTTTTATACTTTTCAGGTTTTCATTAGTTCTTCCACATTTTCACAAGGATTACTACACTTCCATTTATTTTTGTTTTTTCACTACATTTTACAATGGTTAGATTTTGATTTTTATCTTATATGTATTTGTACCATAACACTCTTTTGTAACATTTCAACTTCAAAACTTTATTTGTAACACTCTTTTGTAACATTTCAGCTTTAAAGCTTTATTTGTCTTGATGAAAAATGAAGTGTCCACTAGTTACCTTGGATTTTTTAAAGCCTTTTACATAATTTATACCTAAAAAGTTGAAGCAACAATGATCATTGTGTTATTTAGTTTCTAAATGTTGGAAAAATGGTTTTTATAAACCAAATTAATAAATAAAAATAATTGTAATATTGAATTTTCTATTATTAATGACTTCATTATCATTTTATATGGTTTCTTTAAATAAATACCATCTAATGTAATATTACTAATTATACCTTTTTCTGTCCTAATTGTATAATTAATATTCATTCTACATATTTTCTTTAACCATTATAAATTTATAAAATTTAATATTATTAGTATTAACCATTATATTTTTTCTTTTAATCCGCTTATTAGAGGTATTACATGGCTTCAAATCATAGGTAATGAATAAAGGCATGCGACGACGAATAGTCATAGTACATGGCTTCATTATATGTTTATAAATACAAGCATGCTAGGTCAAATACATAACATTCTTCGGTTTATACATTATATGTCTATAAGTACAAGCATACTAAGTCAAATACAAAAGATACGTGGGTCTGTATATGTATAGGTTAATAATTAAAAATAAACTATCATATTTCTAATTTTAAATGGTAATGATTAATTTACTTTATTTTTATTAATTATGTTTTAATTATTTTTAATTGTGTATTATATATAATTATTTTTTTAATATTTTTAATAATATAATAAATATAAAGTGTTGTAATTTATTAATATTGTTATATATATTATTATAATATTTTTAATATTATGAAATAATATTTTATATATTTGAGTTTTTGAATAAAAGTTAATGATATTTTTATACATTCTGAGTGGGTTTAATGGTTAAGAACATATGTTTCTTCTTAAAAAGTCATAAATTCAAATCGAGAGTTCAACTTTCAAAAGGAGAATTCAATAAGATGCATTATTTAGTATTATGTTTTATTAAAAGGTCACAACTTCAAATCGAGAGTCCAACTTCCAAAAAAAGAATTCAATAAGGTGCATTATTTAATATTATCTTTTATTTGCAACAGTGAAACCCAAAACTTCACATCAATATATAAACAACTAGACTAAAAAAATGTCAAAAAAAGATTTCATGTTTTTTACAAAACCAAAAATATGTTGTTTTACAATGGTTCTCTACATCAAATGATCTTTCCACCCTCTATTAATCCTTTTATCAACATTATAATTCCATTTGAAACTACCATAAATGCCAACTTCAAAATAATTATACAAATTAGCTTCTTCTAAATTATAATGGTCATACAAAAAATTATGGTAACTCTTGTTTTTGGATTTGATTTTATAATTTTTTTTTAGCATACCCCTACTAAGACTTAACAAAAAGTTTTGAGATTTTTTTAGTTGTTTATCAATATTAAAAAAAAATTATACAAAACAAACAATATCACATTAGCAAAAAGAAAAATGATGATCACTTTGGAGTGAAGAAAGATGGTGATTATCCAAACTAAAAAAGTGACAACACAAAATTGAGTTTTTCAAACATAAACCTCTAACTTATCAATATAAATTTAAAAACATCATTATAAAAGTAGTCTAGTTATATATCTAGTATCATTAGTCTCGTGATGAAACAATTAAAATGATTATATTATCATAAATATAATGTGCAATTTTCTCTCGAAAATCAAATCGTATGAAAACTAATTAGCCATTATGGCTACATTGGGTTCACCAATTGGAGTCAAAAATACTGATGTGTACACATCATAAATTTAGGCATAGCTGCCACATACTCATTGTTTAACAATTTGAGTTGTTATGGAGTGGTTATAAGTTATAGCATGAGGGCGATTTGAGTTGTTATGGAGTGGTTATAAGTTATAGGATGAGGGCGGTGGAACGATGACTTCAGATAAAGTTTCAGCACACTCGTACATTTCAGACTTTCTTTCCTCCACAGTTTTATTACGCACGAGGACGGTGGAACAATGACTTTAGATAAAGTTTCAGCAGACTCGTACATCTGAGAATTTCTTGAATCTGTGAACCACCGGTACATTTCTAAATTTGTTGAATCTGTGAAGCATGACTCAGTCCATATAGGCTCCTCCTCGAATTTCTTTCCGCGTCATACCTCAACAGTTGAAAGACTGGAAAATGTAATTTATCATCTTTAAATATTCCGCCGATTGGAATAGTTACAATGCTGTATGATTCTATAAATTAATTCAAATTCCGAGGAAGATTCATTAGTCATCGTTAAAAGAATTTTCATACTTCTTTTTAAGTTTCCATCCTACAATCTGCTACGGCTTCTCGCAATAACCGCTTCTTCGCATCAAGCTTCAAATCTAATTTAAAAACGATAAATACATATTAATTATCAGTGATTAATAAATCTATTTATTCTAATTATTAGTTAATAATAATTAGAATTAATGAATTTAATTAATATAACAACCGCTTCTTCGCATCAAGATTCAAATCTAATTTAAAAAAAAAAAAATACATATTAATCATCAGTGATTAATAAATCTATTTGTTTTAATAATACTGATTAATAAATCTATTTTTGTAATTATTAGTTAAGAATAATAATAATTAATAAATTTAATTAATATAAATTTATTAGTAAATAACGTTGTAACAAGTTATTTTAATAACATAGTAATTAAGAAATTATAATTATTTTTTATTAATAAAAAGAAGTTATCCTTCGTGTCAGTGATCTAGTATTTCTACATAATGTACATAATCTTACTGTGAATGTGCATAAGTCCAACTTCCAAGAGGAGAATTCAATAAGGTGCATTACTAAGTTTTAAGATTTTATATTATAAAATTATTATGGATGTGATCATTTTTTACAAATATACTGCAACCTAGAGCTTTATATTAATATAAAATAATTAGATCTTTTTTAAATAAAAAAGGGGGTTTCCTATTATTGTGCTTTTATAGTAGAAAAATGTCCCATGTCAGTAGTATGTCACATGTTCCGTCAAATTAGCGTAAACTGGAACAGGTGGCAGACTATGATAATTTTAGACAAAATAGCTATCTGCCATCTGCTCTGCCAAATGGAAATCAAGGTAAGTGGCGGATTCGTGTTCTTACTGGATTGTTTTATGCATCTAAGAAAAACTACCAACTGAAAAAAGAGGATTGAACTGTAAAAATGCATCATCGCCGAACAAAGAGTTGGGAATAGAGTGTGTGAGGTATCCATACCAAATAAATTAAACATTAGCACCTAGGGGCATGTCGTATGGAGCACCTATGGAAGGGCCATCCCTAGGCTGGAGCACGAAAGACCTTGCGCAGGTCTGGCAACACTAAGTTGTTGGTGTGTTTGAGAGTGTGTCATAAACCATGTCGATCCTCTGGTGCATGAGGGTGTCCCGATGTATCTGGTCTGCCATCTGGCTCCTTAGCTCGAAGATGAGCTTGAGATGCTCCGGATGGAAGAAAGGTGGTGGAGCATGGCATAAATCAGGGAGAGGAGTGAGTGGTGGAGGCGCCAAGACTGGTTGGCCCTCCACCTCGGCTCCCAAGTCCTCCAACACAATGACCATGACCTCCACTGCCCTGACCTCCTCCATCGTTGTACCAGTGTCCATGACCTCCATCACCTTGACCTCCTCCATCATTCTACCAATTGGGTCGTCTATGTCTTGAATTGAGGCAATAAAATCCATATGTAGGAATTCCTCTTCAATTATACATGTAGCTCCCTCCATGGAATTCGGGGCTCATGTGGTTGTTGGGTTATGGCTGGGGGACTGCATATCATCCGGGAATGTGAGGATGAAATATTTTGGGGGAACCCAAATGGCTTCCTCCAGAATCTGCTCCTCGACATATGCCATTGGTGGTGTTGTTGGCTTCTCCCATTTCTGAGTACGAGCTATGGAAAGGGCATGTTTCAACCTCTGCACATGCCTTTGTTGGGAAACTAGACTATACCAGGCTCGACCCTGCCTCAAATTGCCTCTCTCCCTTGGCATGGCTAGGCCAGGATGATTGATAATTCTCTGGGTAGGCTCAATAAGAATCAACTCCACCCAAGTCTCATTCTCGGAGAGGCCAGGGAGGTGGAGCGCAAGAGAGAAATGAAGCCAACCTTGTCCGAGTGGGAGAGATAAGCCAAGGCTCAACTTGACCACAATACTCATCTCTCAACTACATTTATGCCTTGGTGCCGCCATAATCTTCATGCGAGGGAGTTATCCTCCCCTTCTCAACAGGTAGTAATGGTTTCCCTTCATTCAAGATTGAGGTGAAAGGCGTTGGCCTACCATATTTATGGCTTGGGCCTAGGGCAGGCTACGTGGCCTCTCATAGAAGAATTTTATTTTTTCCAAAATAAAAAAATATATTATTTTACAATGGTTCTCAAGACTAAAAATGATCTTTCCACTCTCTATTAATCCTTTTATCAATACTACAATTCTATTTGAGAGTGTGATGAATCCCAACTCCAAAATATTTATATAAATTAACTTTTTATAAATTGTGATTGTCATACACTATAATAAAATAACTAATTTTGATGTTCATAATTTTTTATTTCTGAATATTTCTTATACCAATGCTAAAACAAAACTGCTTAAGAATTTTCAATTGTTTATCAAAATTAAAAAAAATTATGCAAAACAAAAAAATATTTAAATTGTTTATCAAAATTAAAAAAAATTATGCAAAACAAAAAAATATTTATATCATAAATATAAAGAAAAAATTATAATGATTACTATCCACTACTAAAGAAAGAGGATGATTATCGCCAGCGAAAAAGCTACAACACAACTTGATTTTTCCATACATACACCTCTGCAGACAACATAGCAAACAAAAATTAAAATACCAAAAAGACATCATAGAAAACAAAAACAAAAAAACCCTTACTTAAACTACCAAGCTGAAAAATATTACAATAACTTCAACTTACCTAGATGATGAAAAAGTGCACCCGCTAAGCTATCTCGGCTCTGAAGATATATTCATACCTATGGAAACTAATTGGCCATTATGGCTACATTCGGTTCACCACCGGGAGCTCAGAGATTCTCACGTGTACACATCAGAACTTTAGGTGTAGTTGCCAATTTGACAATTTTAGTTGTCATGGAGTGGTTATAACATGAGGGCGGCGGAACAATGACTTCAGATAAACTTTCGGCACAGTCGTACATTTGAGAATTTCTTTCCTCCACAGTTCTATTAAGCACGAGGACGGTGGAACCACGACTTCAGATAAAATTCCAGCACATTGTGAACCACTGGCACATTTCAGATTTTGTTGAATCTGTGAAGCATGACTCATTCGATATAGGCTCCTGCTCGAATTTCTTTTCCGCATCATACCCCAACAGCTGAAAGAGTTGAAAATGCAATGTATCATCTTTAAATATTCTACCCGTTGGAATAATTAATTTTTATTAATAAAAAGCAAGTTATATTTAATCTTTGATATAGTGACATGGTTGATTTAATTATTAAATGTTTATAATGTGATATTACTGTGTATAAAAGATAAGATCAATAACATTTTATTCAAGGGCATTAAATTAAAAAAAATAAAAATCAATGGTCATTTATAGGTTTAAATATGCGAAAATGAAATTGTTAATTTAATTATGCTTTTTGTAAATTCTGATATCTAACAAACAGCAGTAAATTAAATATTTCTAATCATCATTTATATGTTTGAATATGGTAAAAATCAAATTATTAATTTTATTATGTTTTTTTAATAATTATGTCTAATATAGAGCATTAAATTAAATATTTTAAATGGTCATTTATATGTTTGAATATAGTGGAAATGAAATTAGTAATTTTAATATGTCTTTTGTCAATTATAATGTCAAGAAGAGTAGGTATCCTATCACATGTAGGAAAGTTAACTCTTATATAATTAAATGAAGGGCATGTTAAAAGAAAATGGCCATTATCCCTAACCTCATTTTTATGATGAAGTTTACAGATTCATTTATCTCAATATGCTTCAAGGGTAGTCCAACCATCAAATTCACATCATGAACTGTATCCCAACCTCAAGACAAAGATTTTGAACATTTATGTTTACATACTCCCCCCCATTATTTGTACGGAGACCTTTCATCTTTCTCCATGATTGAGTCTCAACAAGTGCTTTGAACTCTTTGAGATGCTCAAAGATCTCAGACTTTTGTCTCAGAAAAAATACCCAAGTATAACGGGAGTAATCATCCAAAATTGTAATAACATACCTTGCCTTGTTGATGGATGGATGCGGGAATGGAATCATGAGATCACTGTGAAGAATGTCCAATGGAAAGGAGGCCTTTCGTGCTGTCCCCTTCTCAAATTTCTCTTGAAGATGATTTCCAAGGAAACATCCTTCACAAACCCCTTCGAAAAAGTAGATATCAGATAACCCGTTGACCATCCCATTCTTGGAAGTTGTTGCATGTACTTGAAGTTCAGGTGACCAAACCTCTCGTTCCATAATATACTACTATCATCACCATGCATAAGAAGTACAGAGGAATTAGGTTCAATAAAGTTAGTGAAATTGTATAACGAAGATTGATGATTTACCTCCCTGACCGTAACATTGTAGTTTTCTTGCATGTCGAATATGGACACATAGTCTGGTGTGAACTCCACATTTTTTCCTAAGCCTAAGTGTGTAATCCAATACACTAATAGTGGATTCACGAAAAGTTGAGGAACATGCGGGATGTTCTCAAAGCTTCCATGATCTAGTTCCACTGTCCCTTTTCTAGTGACCTCGACTCGAAAGTCAACCCCCATAAGAATAGGAGGACTCGTGCATGAATTTACAAAAGATAGAATATCCTTTGTGTTTGTCATATTGTGGGAAGCGCCTAAATCTACAATGCATGCATCATGAGAAGAATGAATATCTACTCATTCATGAGGATTACCTTTCTTAGGGGCTTGATCTTCAAACTTCTTCTTCGCAGCCTTAGGAATGAAGTCCCTGAGATTGTTCTTCTAAAGTATTTTCACCATAAGATCTATTTACTTCTTCATGCATGCAGATTCTGGATGGTTCCTGCGATTGCAATAACCACACTTCTTCCCTTTCTTTCTTTTCCCACCTTTGGAACCTAAGGAATCAGTGAATGGTTTGGAATTTCCTTCCTTCTTTGGCTTTGCATGCACCTTTCCTTTTCCTTTTTGTTTGGATTTAGGATTTTGAGATATGTTTCTATCATGCATAGCAAGTGCATGTGTCTTCGGGCCTTTAATTGTGCCGATGTGAATGAGCTTATCCCTCTCTTGTGTCAAAGCCTCAATGAACTTGGACAAGGAAGGCATGGTCTCGGTTGGTCCTACGGTGAATCTATTAGAATTAAATGTGTATACAAATACATTATATTCTGGTCCAAGTTTTTCTATGATGGCAAGAACCAATTTATTTTCTTGTTTGGATTTTTCGATACCATGGTCTATCAATTCACGACAGATAGATTTAAATTTGGTGAAGAAATATTGGATATTGTCAAATTTATTCAGATCCAAGGAGTTCATTTCTACTTCGAGAAAATGGCCCCTCATTTCATATTTTTTTTCCAAAGAGATTGACCAAGGTGGTCCAGATCTCATTTTTTGTTTTGCATGCATCGATGTGAAACCATTGGTAGGGAGAAAAAGACATGCATAGGAGATTGGGATCCTCATCCATGTGGTTGAACAACTTGGATTTTTCCACTACTGAGATGGGTTCTGATTCTATGGCCATGGTTATCTAATACAAGCATCTACCCCTAAGCTAGTGTAGAATTATTAGTTTCCATTCAAAGTACTTATATGGCATTAAAATTGTAGATGCGGGAAATTCCAACTCTCCTATTGTTTTATTCTCTCTTTGGTACTTGCAAAAGAGTGTTGGTGACGATCCATGCTAGCGGCCTGTGGGTTCTGATACCATGTATATTTTTTGAGATACGTGCAAAAAATATCTATCTAACAAAGAAGCATACATAGCTTGCAATAGTGGATGAAGAGAGAAGACAAAAAATGGAGAAAATAATGAAACAATTTATATTATTCGCATAAGAGAATGTTACAATACAAGTGATATATTATGTATGGCACAACTAACTAGCCATAGTATCCATGCTAATGCGCATTAGGAGTGTTCTAGATATATGTGACACACATTGGCAGTCACTCGATTCAACTGTTACCTAGTCCTAGTTAACTAGGCATGCAATCTTAAGTTAACAATCTCAACTGGAGTGAAATGAAGAGGAGAGCACTCACACATGCAAAATGTGCTTTACTAGTGATGATCTCAATGCAAATTTGTATTCATGGTGATGATCCTATGGTTAACATGCAACACTTAGTGATAAAGCCAAGGTTGACATGTAACACTTCACTCAACTAGTCTAACTTAAAGGTAATTGAGGATTAACTGGAGGGTATATGTCACCCTTCTCTAGGGGAGAATATCCTCAACCAGGGGAGAATATATCATATTAAGGGATGCTCAATATATCCAAACAAACTTAGGAAAATCTTAGGTGTGTGTAATATCTCCAACAATAACACATATAAAATATTAAATGATCTTTTAAAAATGTCCTTAAAATAGTATAAATCAAGTAGATTTACTATCAATGTCCTTAGAACAAGTATAATTTGTTGATGTTTTTGTATCTGCGGGAGGTATTAAACTCCAAGTGTAACTTGTGTACTTAGAATATAATGTTTCTAAAATAAGAGAACCATTAAACATATGTTTCAAAACCCTAGAAGAGAAGTCGGCCCAAGGAGAATAATAATAAAGTATTTGAAGGCTCTAGAAAGAGACGTCGACCCCACTTGGAAAAGTCACTTGGACATGATAGTATAAATAAGAAGGTTCCTAGCTCATTTGGATACACTCACTCACTCATAAAACAAGGCGTAAGTCTAAGGAGAAACTATGGAAGTAGTTAGAGCACAAGTCTAAGGAGCAGTAGTGGCACCTAGGGCATAAGTCTTTTTGGCATCACCTTCTTGTGTGCTTCTCTTGGTAAAGGTACACTCTATTGATATTTTGGTTTTGTCATAGTAGTGGTGTTTTTGGTTATCCTTTATCTGTTGGTTCTAGTGTGGACTTTTCAGAATCATTCTATCTAAGAAAATGTTATTCTTAAGTGAGGTGGCATAGTGAATGCCTATGGTTGGGTGAGAATGATGTGACATTTTCTATGGTTAAACAATAATATCAAAATTTTAACATGGTATCAGAGTTGGTTTCCTTTGTAATAGTATAACTGCTAGAAGGAATATTCTCAGTTTCCCCCATTGTCAAGATCATTGAGCACTTACTGAATCCACCAAGAAGGCCACCTATGTAGGGCACATCTTTTCCTCGAATGAGATCTGCAAATTTCTTAAGTTCATAAATTAGGGTTTTATGATAAAACCCTAGGTCAAGGCATATGGAATGTAAGGTTGAGTTGAAGTTAATTCTAGGAGAAAGGAGGGTACCTTCACATAGTGCACCCACTCGTAAGTTCAAATTCCATTTCTACAAAACATTAATTTTTTCATCATATTTCTAGTGCCTAGGGAAAAATGACTATCACAACTAAGCTTGATGAAATCTTGAGGGTGTTGACAACTTCCAAGCATGGAAGTATCGAGTGATGGTCATTCTAGAGGAAAATGATCTACAAGGTTTTATTGAATAAGAAGTTGCAGATGCAGAGGGAGATGAAGGTAAGGAAAAACATACGAAGAATTTGGTTAAGGAAAAGAGGATAATTGCGGATTCTATTAAGAATCACTAGATCCCACATGTCTCATCGTTGAATACCCTGAAAAAAAATGTTTGATTCCTTATCTTGATTGTATGAAGGAAATAATATCAACTAGAAGATTACCTTAAGGACACAACTCAAGAATGTGAAGATGCAAGATTCAGAAACAATTCAATCTTACTTCACAAGCGTGTCTCAAATCAAAGAACAACTTGAAGCTATTAGAGACACAGTTGAAGAAGAGGAGCTAGTACTGACTACATTGAATGGTCTCGCAAAATATTCAGAATCATTTATTCAAGGAATCTATTCTAGAAGAAAGCTAACGAAGTTCAGTAGGTTGTGGGAAGATTGCATTCAGGAAGAATCTAAATTGGAAGAAAGAGAAGAAAATTGGGGAAATGGTGATCAAGCTCTACCAGCACATGCAAGAAAAGGAAAGAGAAAGAAAGAGGATAATCACCCCAAGTAGTTTCAAAGGTAATAGAAATATAAAAAGTATTACTCAAGATACAAATTCTGCAACTGCCAGAAGATGGGACACATTGCAAGAAATTGTCCTCTCAAGAAAGAGCATGACAAAAAAGGACAAAATAAGAGACATCATGCTCATGCCATAGAAGATGATGAACCAGCTTAGAAAATAACAAAAGAGTATGATTCAAGTGAATAACAAGTATCGATATCATATTTTACACGAAAAATCACTCATGGAAGTGACACATGGCTAGTTGATAGTGGTGCTTCTAAGCACATAATCGGTTACAAGGATTCTCTCTCAGATCTGGTTCAGAAATATTCACCTCATAAGGTGAAGTGCAGTGATGACTATCAATATCCCATCAAAGGAGTAGGAGAAACCTCCTACAAGTTAGATTCCAGAAAACCCTTGAAGATAAAGGATGTCTTGTATGTACATGGTTTGAAGAAAAATATCCTTTCCATCTCATTGTTGGAAGAGAAAGGATTTAGAGTTTATTTTATTGATGGTGAATTTCATGTGGCCAAGAGGAACGAATCGTGATGATGTTATTGTAATTGGTGTCCAAGAAGGAGGTATATACAAGTTAAAGGGACACTCAGATTCACCATTAGTACGCAACACAGTAAATCCAAGTGAGCTATGGCATAGAAGGTTCACTCACTTACACTACAAAGCATTACCAATTGTAAGAAAGATGGGTATAGGTTTGCTAGAGATTCAGGTGGATCATGAAGGAACACACAAATGATTTTCACAAGTAAAGAACATGAAGAATTTGTTTCCAAGAAGTGACAACAAAGCCAAAGGATTTTTGGACATCGTGCATTTAGATGTGTGTGGAGCGATGTTAACCACTTCACTCAGCGAGTATGTGTATTATGTTTAATTTATTGATGATTTCTCATGTAAGACTTGGATTTATTTCTTGAAATGAAAAGGTGGAGTGTTTAGCAAGTTAAAAAAATTCAAATATCTTGTAGAAAATCTTTATAGAAGGAAGGTAAATACATTGTGGTCATATAATGGAGGAGAGTTCACTTCAGATGACTTCAAAGTATTCTGTAGAGAAGTTGGGATTAAGAAGGATCCCTCTGCTCCCTACAATCCTGAATAGAATGGGTTAGAAGAAAGAAAGAGCCAAACAATAATGGAATCAATAATGACAATGATTCATGATCAAGACTTTCCTATGCACCTATGGGAAAAAAGAAGTCAAGAATGATGTTTATGTGTAGAACAAAAGTCCTCACCGTGCACTTGGGAACAAGAAACCAGAATAAATGTTTACAGGAGAATTTCCAGAGGTCATCCACCTGCAGATATTTGGTTGTCCAGTGTATGTGCATGATCCCAAGGATAATAGATCAAAGTTGGATACTTTAGAAAAGAAGGGTGTATTTGATGGATATAGTGAAACATCGAAGGAATATAGAGTCTACATCCCTGGTTACAGATAGATCGATATTATAAGATATATTACCTTCAATGAGGATGCAACATTCAATAGATCAAGGCAACATCATAAAAATGAGATCCATGATGAGGAACTTGAAGCTCCTAGAGTTGAAAACTCAAATGATGGTAATGATTTTGTGCCAGAGGAGCATGGTCCATAGGACCATGACATGGATGAACCAAAAAGACCTGCAGAAATAGATACAAAGAAAAGAAAACCATCTTGGGTTGGTGAAATTATCCAGGATGTCGAGAAGTATGGTTCCCCAGATGGATATTTTAGAGAAAGGAAGAAACGTCGACCATATTCTAGTTATGTGGCATTGTTAAGTTATACCATTGATGTTGAGCCTACCTATTATGAAGAGGCTACAAGAAAATAAAGCATTAAAGGATTCCATGATCGAGGAATACCATTCTTTCATTAAGAATTATGTTTGAGATGTGGTTCTGAGATAGAAGGAGAAATCAGTTGTAAGTTCCTAATGGATTTACAAGACAAAACACTCAGCAGATGTCAATATTGAGAAATACAAGGCAAGATTCATGGCTCATTGATTCTCCCAGAAAGAAGGAATAGATTATGAGGAGACATTTTCTCCTATGGCGAGGTACACTTCTATTAGATATATACATGTGATACTTGTAATGATGAAATGAAAGGTACATCTGATGGATGTGAACATAGCCTTTCTGAATGGTGCAGTGGAAGAAGAAGTGTACGTGGAGTATCCAGAAGGATTTGATACACATGACAGACAAACCCATGTGTGCATATTGAATAAATCCTTGGATGGGTTGAAACAAGCACCCAAGGCATGTTATGGTAGAATTGATAGTTTTATTATGAGCTTGGACTTTACCAAGAGTAAAGAAGATCCTAATATTTACTACAAGTTCTAGGATAGTGGACCAATGATTTTATTGTTATATTGTGAGACATATGGAATAGGTTGATGGACAGTTGGTATGTGTTGGCATAGGGGTAGAATGAGGGTTCAACGCTACAACATGACACCAACAAAACCCTAGCTACCGGCACTTTCGACAACACCTCCGAAGCATATGAAGTCTCACCCGAGGTAGAGGTAGGGGTGGTTGCAAGATTCAGGTATTTGCAACCTTAGCTGGGACACAGATCTATGATTATAAAACTTAGAAATCACCTAGCATAGATTACTCATCAATATTCAACCCTCATGATACTTTGTAGATAGCACAGAGCATCACACTATTTACTTAGATTTTAGATAATCCAAGAGTTAGCCACAGTGAGATAGATTAGATTCGACAGATCAACCACTAAGCATATTACATACCAGAACTAATATTCATTCATATGTCAGAAGCACAAATCATAAACATATCTATCTAAACACATCAAAGAACTTCGCAAAGAAAGAGACAAACGCATCAGGTTGAGGCATAGAGAACAACACACATATTTATCGTGGTTCAACCCCACTCTAGGGATATGTCCAAAAAGTCTTCTTCTTTATTAGCTTCACTTAATCAGGTTACAACACAGAGCCATTTGAATCCCTCTTCGCATAGGACAGAAGATATGTGCAACTCGCTAGATCCTTCTTCCTTGCACTACATCAAAAAGCCTTCTACAGTCTCTCATAGGGACTTGCACTCAGCTCTGCAAACCTTACATAATATGCACAAATCCTTGTTCACACATATTCAACCCTTGTCACTTAGCCTACATCACATAGATATATCATCTGCTCGCACTCTATATGGCCTATATATATATACAAAATAGGCCTAAACATGGGCAAACCCATGGGCCGACATCCCAATCCCATTAGATTATCCCCAAAAACCCAAAAATGAGTGTAGATTCCATGATTTCCTCTTCGTGTTGCGCTCCATATTTGACAAGCTGTCGAAGTCCCAAAAACGGTCAAATATGACCAAGTGTTCCTCAAAACTTGGTCAAGGGCCAACAATATGTATTTTTGGTTATCATTGATTTAAACCATTGGAGAGTGATATTTTATATTGATTTCAACCCTTAGTGATTGAT
>CBVK0100670670.1:0-15968 GCA_900067695.1 Picea abies | reverse complement strand
TTGTTTTAGTATTTCCAACAGGCTTAACATGATCCAATGGTTGTCGGGATTTCGGCTATTAGGGATATCATGAATCCTTGATCCAACAATTGTGATCAGTTATAGATCAATGGTATAGACTCATTTCGGAATTCGAGACTTTGGGTTATTCATTCCCAATTCTCAATTATTCAAAGTGAGATTCACCAAATAAACCTTGAGCAACTTGACTTCATCTAACAGTCCTAGTTTGTCCCGAAATCTACATCACCAGACAAGATTCTCCCTTGATCGTTTTGTAGTTTTACTGTGGGGATTTCAATCCCAATCTTTTTTCTGCAATGCACTTTCCCTTCTGAGATTTTTGGTAGATTCCTTTGCATGTTGTTCATAACAACTCATCATCCCTGCAATGTGCTTTCCCTTCTGATCTTTTTGGTAGATTCCTCTGCATGTTGTTCATAAAAAATCATCATCCCTACAATGCGCTTTCCCTTATGATATTTTTGGTTTTTTACTTGGATTCTAAATAATCAAGATCATTGATCTAGTTGGAATTTGATCCTGATGGCATTTATGCATTGCTCTGATCTTGTGAAATATAATATGTTTCCTCTCCTGAGATTTAGGTGGATTCCTATGCATGTTGTTCATAACAATGCATCAGAACATTATAATCACATCAGATTTTGACATCAATGACGATATGTCCAACAATCTTCCCCTTTTTCATTGAGTGAAACAAACTAACTTCATACACAAACTCCCCATGTGATGATGCTTCTCTCATCTGAATTTACTCTCCCCCTTTGACATCAATGGCAAAGGGTTTCTCCCCCTATGATTAATCTTTGTCTGTCTATATGTTGTTGACAAAAATTTGAACTCGGGTAACTCCCCATGCAATCATACTTTGCCTACCATAACTGAATGACTCCACCTATCAATCTACTCTCTCTGCTTCAGACGGTTCTCCCCCCTTTGTTTCTAAAAGGGTGGTTCTTCTTGAAAAGGTCTTCATTTAGGGTTTTTCCACATACAACCACTTTAGGACCAATGCATGATCATATCACATGACTTTACTAAGAGAATACATAACCTGTATTGTTCCTGGGTAGATGAATACCTGCAAAAAACTATGTCATAACCTGCATAGAGTTATATCATCAAACCATGATGATTTCTATGATCGTAGTTATCTATTCATTTGTATGTGCTTCAATACTCATAGGAGTATCAACAGGAACAATTTTTAAGTCTTCCCTAATTTCTCCTTCCCTTCTTTGTTTCTAATTTTTTCTTTGAGAAGGAGTTTCAGTGGATCATTAAAATAACATTGGAAAAATTATGAGATCATCATCACTCAATTCTTATGAAGATTCATTATCATCATCACTATTTTGTGCACCAGAAGCTTCTTTATCCTTGTTTTGAGAATTTTCTTTTTTTATTTTCCATTTGTTGTGTAATGGACAATCTTCTTGTATGACATTATAAAGTTCTGGAATTGTGTCATATTTTTCTTTATGAGTTTTCTTTTCTTGAGCTTGATCTACTTTATATGCATAGATTTGATTATAATATTTCATATTAGAAGTTTTACCCACCAATATTCTATTATTAACTTCATAAATTTCAGGAGAAATATATTCAACATATTTCTTACTTGGTACTTCAGATTTTCTTTCCCATGTCTTCTTATTTTGTTTGTTAGGGTTTCCTATATTTAAGGATTGCATTGGTAATCTACATTCTTTGGTTATATGACCATAGTTGTTGCATTTTTGACATTCAATATTGAAGTTTTGCAAAGGAGAAAATGAGTTGTAGTTTCTCTTCTCTGTATTGTACCTATTATTCTTATATCTTTGGACATTTCTATTATTGTATTGTCCATAAGTTTTGCAGTGTACTACCTTATGACCAAAATTATTTCAAGAGTAACAATATACAATAAATAGATGTTTATTTTGGGGATTCCTTCTGGTGATTGTATTCTTCCTCTCATTTTTTACTTTAGTAGGGAATGTTGATTTCTATTTATGTGGAACAATTTTCAATAGTATCATATTTGCTTTATTATCTTCTCTTCTTGAGGAGCCCTTTAGAGCATCTGCGTAATTGATTGGTCTTTTGATAGATCTTTGTGATGTAGAAGTTGAGTATTGGGTGTATCCCAAACTAGTATTGTTGTTTGGTGACCTCTGACTACTGATAATTTCATCCAAGATATTTGAACTATTTCCAAATTTTGATCCCTTATTTTCTTTCTCAACTTCACTTTTTAGCAGCTTAATCTAAGATTCTAGTTTCACACATACTTGTTTTTTATAACTAAGTTGTTTTAAAATGACTTCTTCAATTTTATTAGCTTGTAGGAGCTGGGACTTCAAATCACTGATGGTATGTTCTGACTCTTTGATTGTTTTGGAAACTTCCCTCTCTCTTGATTTAGTAGCTTCTTTAATCTCTAGAAGCTCTTCCCTTAGTACCCTATTTTGTTTTTTAGTTTTTATTAGTTCTTCAATTATTCTAAGGATTTCTTCTTCGAAGTTCACTTCTTCTTCATCTTCTGAATGTTTATCATCTTGAGTTTTTATTCCCATAAATAGCAGTTTTGAATTCTCATCTTCACTCATATTTGAAGAGCTAATGTCTTGTTTAGAGTAGAAGTTTTTCTTTTTATTATAAAATTTCTTCTTGTATTGGTTTTTTCTGGTTGTCAACTTCTGCATCATTTTCCTCCTACTTGGGATAGGGACATTTGTAAGAAAAGTGTTCAATTCTACCACAGCTGAAACATTTGAAGGGTACCTTTCCTTTATATTTTCCAGATCCTTTCTGGAGTTTCTTTATAAAGTTGGCCTCTTCTACATCAGATATGTCTGATTGATCTTCATGATACATATGTTATTGTTTCTTCTTTTATTTATATGATTTAAATGTTGTTTCATCTTTTTTGGGTTTATCATTACCTATTCTCATTTCATATGTTGTAAAAATTCCATGAAGTTGATCAACTGTGAGTGTGTCAAGATTAGGCCTATCTTCAATTGTAGAAATCATGGCATCATATCTCATAGGTAATGACCTTATTATCTTTTTCAAAATAGGTTTATATGTACGTTATTCTCTTGTTTCTCTAATTAAATTAACCACTTCATCTACCCTATGAAAGTATTCAACAATGTTCTCTTCTTCTTTCATTTTCATATTTTCAAACTGAGTTCTATAGGTCTATAGTTTGGCTTCCCTGAATTTGATATCTCCTTCATATACAACCTTCAATTTTACTAGATTTCTTTGGCTGAATTACACTGCATAACTTTTACACATATAGAATTTGTCAACCCTCCTAGAATTGCATTAATTTCTCTTGAGTTTTCATTCCGGATTTTCTTTCCTGCAGCATATTTGGGTGGAGTAGTTGGTGTAGTGTAACCATCTATAATAGATTGCCAGATATCAAAACCAAGAGCCGACAAGAAGTTTTTCATTCTTATTTTCCATAGAGCATAGCCACCTCCATTGAACAATGATGCTTTGTTGCTATAAATTCCTTCTTGTTGATTCATCTTCAGGATCTACCTTCCAGTTGTTAGACTATGTTGGAATCACCTTCTCTGATACCAATTGTTGGAAGTGGATAATGAGAATCAAGATACTGTCATCCTTCTGGAAAACTGTGTTGATGTCAACAAAAAGGGGGATGCAAGTCCTAGAAGAAAATGGCTTCGTGAAATCTACTAGGTGAGGTGAGGAACTGGCAGAGGTACATGGATGAAGTCAAGATGTGAGAAGACTCAAGACTGCCCTTGGTTGGAGGATGTATGAGAGAAAAGTGGCCGCAACTGTTCAACGAGGTCGAGTGTCAGGGGGACAACAAGACCAGGGATAAGTTATGCCAGAGGCGGGAAAAGGTGAACAAATTCAGAGGGTAGAGGTAAGTGACCTGTAGGGTACTCTGAAGATATGGACGATGCTGGAAAGGGAAGATGATAAGTAGTGCTCCAACCAAGGGTGACATGGGTTGCGGCTGGCCAAAAAGAGGGAAGCAGGCCACCAAAGGTGATGACAAAAAGGGTAATGTAACGAATGAATATAAAGGTGTTTGTACAATAAATAATGAATAATTGGGGAGAAATGTACAAATACAGAAATGGGTGCCCCGGTGTGATATGGGTGGCCCATGTAGGGCATAATTTGCTTGGAAAATTGTTGAAGGGTGGGGGCCCCATTGGTGAGTTTCTATATGAGGTAGGTGAAATGAAGGTAGGTTTGCAGATGGGCAAACTGATTGTGGATGAAATGGAGGGTTCATGATACTGCAGAGGTGCAGTTAAAAAAAGAGAACCGTGAAGAGATAATCTGGGAGTCCGTGTGGGAAAGATAGCAAAATGAGGAGAAGGAGTATGTGGTTGATTCGCGACATGATGAAAGACTATCAGGACTCCCATCCCAAAAGGGTTTTGAAAAACAGCATGAGTGTCAAAAGTGTCAAAAGGTGCTATGAATGGGACAACTCATGTGGGTAAGAATGCTACTGGGTAACAGTACCGAAGATGAAAATGGAGGTGTGGGTATTGCAGAGCCAGGAATGGGGATCCTAGAGGCAAATATCAGAGGGTGTGACTGGAAATGTAAGTGCGATACAGTGAGAAAGACTACATGCCAGTGTTGAGTATATACCTGAAGGGGTTGTGCCGATGTATGATGATCAAGTACCTGCACACATGAAAACCAAATACCCAAAGTGAACAATATCTGAAGAGAATCGAAGATATGAGCATGTATTTGAGAAGCGTGAATATGCGCATGCGTACCTGACCAGGGTATGAAGAAAAAGGCACCCCAGGGGCTCAGGATGAAAAGAGGCCCAGGGACTGCTGTGATGTAGATGATGGGATGTTGATCCCGTGGCTGAAGATGGATTGAAAAATGTGCACCGTGGGCTCCCAGAATGGTGAGTGGAAGTTTGGAAAAAAGGCCTATATATAGCTATAGTGACCACATTGCCACCTCATTTGTACCTGCTACAATAGTGAATGGACGAGCAGTTTTCAAAGGAGATTTGGAGATTCGGGGAGGATGAGGCATCCGATTGGTGATTAGTGAGCTTCAGGTTAGTGGTTTGATCATCCTGCATAGAAATAGGATTCCATTTTTTGGGCAGGGGTTGTACGGAGGGTCGTACAGAGATATTTAGAGGATATGGGCCCCACATGCACGGGTGATCCGGTAATAGGTGCGCACATGTGCGCGCCTATCCATAGGATATACATGCATGGGGGCGCGGTAGAGGGGATTTAAGGCGTGCTCTAAGGGTGCGCCTGTGGGTTGAACAGGCATGCACAAGTGCGCGTTTGTAGGTTGAACAGGCACACATCTGTGCGCACCTGTATGGTGAATAGGTGCACTTGGGAGTGCGCCTGTGAAGCAAAAAGGTGCGCACTGATGCGCACCTGTGTAGTGAACAGGTGTGCACCTGTGTAGTGAACAGGTGCACATGTGTGCGCGCCTGTGGGTAACAAAACCGTGCCTAGGAGGCAAGGTTGAGGTGTATAAAAACTAGTCTTTTTTATGTTGTCAATGGTTTCTTGAGCTGATATAGGACTCTATGTTGTGTCTACAGGTGGACAGTTGTGACGATGCCAGTGGGCTGGTGAGAGTGAGACTGGTATCTGTTGCGAGACGTCATGGCCATTGAGGGGCCAGGTGTGCGTGCGACTTTGGTATCCTGTGGGCTGCTAAAGTTCTTTGAGTGCCTGTTGATACGGGCATAGGAGTATCTCCTACAGTTCCTGATCCAGATGTGGATTCTGGAGCTGCACTACTTCCTCGTGCGAGGAGAGTAGATCCCCTTCACTATGGTGGAGGACATATATTTCTTGACTGAGCTTCCCTTTCGGGGAACGCCCCTACCGGTGGAGTCGGTGCTGCCTAGGGATACACAGCTTGTGACTATTGGTCGGAGATATTGTTCGGGTCAAAACTTTATGTCTAAGACGGTTGTGAGCATTGCATCTATAGATTCCCTGGTGCATCATTGTATAGCAGCGATGATTGTGTGAGTATATGGGTCACTGGCGACCCAGCGGATCAATGGTGGCCAACTTCTGGTGCTGGAGAGAGTGTTGGTTGGCGAGTGTTTCACTTGGGGGCTTACGCTACATGTGAGGATGGTGGGGCAGTTGGACCACTGTCGTTCCACGGATACGGGGGAGTTTGCCTTTAGGTCTATCCTAGTGGCCTGGTTTCTAGAGAGGGTGCCGATGTTGCGCCCGAGGATTCTATTGTGTGCGCCTGGGGTGCGAGAGCCGAGGTTGAGGAGGTGGTCGACTGTGTTGCTTCACCATGGTGGTGGCGAAGGTGGCCACTTCTTTTCTGTAGAGGCGGCGCAGGTATGGCGGCAGATGCCGTAGGTGATTTTACGTTACCCCTATGTCGGGGTGGACTTCTGGGATGATCTGGACATGATGCTACCTCCAGGGGAGGTTTTTGATCATCGAGGTATGTTTGGTGTTTATGTGTATGTTTTTTCTATTTTGTGTGTGAGATAGCAGTCCATATGGATATGATATAGATGTTGATACTATCTGTTGTTTGTGTGCATGTGCAGATGTGGCACCTTGCGGGTATGAGGTGGATTTGCAGAGAGCGTCGGCTCATCGGGAGCCGAAGAGACTGCCGCGGGGAGAGAGATGCCGACGTGAGGACGTCGCGGTGTGACCAGCTGAGCCCGAGAGGGCAGCGAGGAGGCACCAGTTTGATGACCCTGGTACTGGGCCATCACACGCTCCTCCGGCGGCTGCCGGAGTGGACTTTGAGGACATCTCTCGTTGTCTAGAGACGGTATTACAGGACATGCCTGAGGGAATGTGGTATCGAATCCAGGATGAGAGTTTCCTAGAGCAGTGTGTGGGGGTTCCGCCGCCATGGCGATCCATAGTACGACGAGTAGCAGTGGCTGCTGCTATGACGAGAGGACGACTATCGCTAGGGCAGGAGGGGCCTGTAGGGGGTGGACCACCACCACCTGAGGCAGGTGGTGGTGGGCTGCCACCACCTGAGGGAGGGGCAGGTGGTGGCACTTTAGAGGCACCGTGAGTGGTGCTTGATGTATTTGATGTATGGATATATTTTTTTGTATATAGGCTGGTGAGCCCATTTTGTATCGAGGTGCTGCATTGGCCTGCGGATACTTGTATTTTTTGTATGTAAACATTCGGATGGCATTGTGGACCTATATATATACATGAGTATACTTTTTGAGATCTATGTGGTGTTTACATGTTGTTGGTTAATGTTTTGATGATGTCTATTCTATGTGTATGCTGTGACAGGATTGTGATATGTTTATGTATGTGTAGAGGTAGCTTGATGTGATATATGCCAGTCTAACACAATATTAGCTAGGTTATTCATTATTTGATTCAATTGTCTTGGAATATGTGTAAATGTAATGGAATCAAAATGTCGAGATAAAATCCTAACCTGCAGGTATTTGCGAAAGAGACAAGGATCACAGACACAGTACACATTGTTGAGCTGGAGTACGACTAGTTGAGAGTCGAGAAAGACACTAAGGTGACGAATACAATGATGCTGAGCATCGGCCAGGAGGCCAATGACGGTGGTGTATTCATCTTGGTTATTGGTTGTTGACCCCAAACATATGCCTCTCGAATGGAGCATTTCATGTGAGGGGGTGCAGAGAGCCCAAGCAGTCGAAGCGAGATTTTGTGTCCAACGGCTGGCACCGTCAGCGTAACTGATGTGGTAGGCTGGTGGAGGAAGAATCTATCAATAGCACAAAGGATAGTTTAGACATGAGGGAAGGAGAAAAAGATTTAAAATGTTAGAAAAGAAATAACCTAAAGTAGAATGACTACTTTTAAGCATAAAATTTCTTGAGATACAACCCGTTGATGGGTTCTTTGAGAGAGAGGCCTTCGGGAGAGGCCAGGATATATGCGCCTTTGGTGAGGCAATGTTGAATGATGTATGGGCCATGCCAGAGGGACTCGAATTTTCCATGGCCAAAGGTATCATGAGCGATATCGTAAGCCAAGACGAGGTCACCTTCGCAGAATGAGCGAAGGTTGACATGGCGATCAAAGGTAGCCTTGGTTCATTTTTTAGCTGCCTCATTGTTCTGTAAGGAAGATCGATGATCTTCATCCAGAGACTCCAAGTTCAGCAAGTGCTGCTCCATTGGAGCAGTGTCAGGTAATAGCTCAATCGCGGTGCATAAGGTGGGAATTTCGCACTCGATGGGGAGAGTGGCCTCAACCCCATGGACTAAATGAAATGGTGTGAAACTAGTAGCGGTAAGCCCATAGCACAGAAAATAACATATGATGCCAATTGGTTTTATGTTTATTAACCGTGCGTTGTAACATGGTCTTGAGGACTTTGTTAACTGCCTCGACCTGTACGTTAGACTGAGGGTAATATGGTGAGGCACACTCGTGAGAGAATCCTAATCGAGATGAGAGTTCCACGAATATCTCATTCTCGAAGTGTTTCCCATGATTGAAAACGAGTTGGAGAGGTACGCCAAAGTGGGAGATGATGTGGTTAAAGAAAAAATGCACTGCAGTGTCAGCGGTGTTGTTGAAAGTGGGCATAGCTTCTGCCCATTTGGTGAAGTAATAAACGGCGACAATGATGTATCTGTGACCATTGCTGGAGGGGGGATTACAAGTCATAAATTCGATGCCCCATTTGCAAAAAGGGTCAGCAATAATGACAGGGTGAAGAAGAGCAGGGGGAGTTCGGGCTTTGTTGGCGTAAAGTTGACATTGCTCACATCGTTTCACGGCATGAATGCAATCATGAAACAAGGTAGGACAAAAGTAACTGGCTCAGATAATCTTTTGAGCAGTGGATATACCCGAAAGATGGCCCCCACATGCACTGATGTGGCAGTCGTTTAAGACTCTATCAGCCTCATCAATAGTCAAGCATCGATGAAGAATGGTGTCGATGCCCCGCCGGTATAGGATGTCTCCGATGAGAAGGTTGTGGGGGGCTTGATGGTGAATACGTTGACGATCATCTCGTGAAAGGTGGTTACCAAACTTTTGAGTTCGGAGGTAGACGAGGAGGTCGTCGTACCAAGGATCATCCGAAGTGATGTGAAAGAGATGTTTGTCAAGAAAGTCGGTGTTGACGGGGGCATTGGTGGTGTCAGAGGGGAGGGTCATGACAAGTTCGGAGAGAACAAGGGCCTTCTTACTCTTAGGTGTTGAGAACTCGAGGTCGTACTCCTGAAGGATAATGATCCATCGAGCAAATTTTTTGTTAACTTGCCGACGGCTGAGCAAGTACTGCATAGGGTTGGAATCTGCGATGACCTTTAAGGTATGAAGTAGAATGTAATGGCACAGTTTCTGGACTGCGAGGACAACTGCAAGATCAAGTTTCTCTTCGTGTTTATATTTCAAGGGTGACCCTGAGAGGTTTTTACTAATGTAATAAATGACATGTTCACGATTGTCATCTTCGAGCTGGATGAGGACGCCGGCTACTGATATAGCTGATGCTGATACGTAGAGGATATAGTCGTGATTATAGTTAGGTGCACTAATTAAAGGTGCATTTGAAAATGTTGTTTTAAGATCGTCAAATGACTGTTGGGCATGGTCATCCCAATGAAATGGGATGTCGTGATGTAGTAAGCGAAGGAAACTGTGTGCGCGTATGGCGTAATCTGGGACAAAGTGTCTAAGAAATTTAGCTTTGCCCTGTAGACTCTGAAGTTGTCGTAAATTTCGGGGAGGTGGAATTTCGGTGATAGCTTGGACTTTGAGGGGGTCCACGGTAATACCGCTTTGGGAAACAATAAAGCCAAGGAGGCGCCCCGCGGTGACATAAAACATGCACTTGAGAGGATTCAAGTGGATGTTGTATTGACAACACCGTTGAAAGATGATTCGTAAATCATCAAGATGATGGGTTCGTTTCTTGGATCGAGATGTGAGGTCGTCCAAGTAGGTGAGGATGATATGAGCTAGATCATGAAAGATGTATGTCATAGCCCACTGGAAAGTTGTGCCAACATTTTTTAGGCCAAAAGGCATGACACGATATGCAAACGTACCCCAAGGGGTAGTGAATGCGGTTTTATACTGATCAGCGGGGTGAATTTGGATTTGATTATAACCAGAGAATCCATCCATAAAGGAGAGAACCTCGTGGCCCACGCAGTTGTCGATAATTTGATCGATAAAAGGCATTGGAAAGTTGTCTTTGGGACATGCATGATTGAGATCGCAAAAGTCTGTGCAAACGTGGATAGTGCCCTGTTTTTTGTTAACTAGTACAGGGTTGGAAACCCATGAGGTATAGGTGATGGGGTAAATGAACCCGGTAGCGTGTAACTTGTCAATTTTGGCTTTGATAGTCGCAGCTTTGGATGGATGTAGCGATCGTTGTTTTTGGTGAACTGGTGTAATGTCGGGCCAGGTGTCAATGTGATGTTTGACAATAGAGGGATTGAGGCCAGGCATTTCCGTGTATGACCAGGTGAAAATATCCCTATATTCCTGGAAGAGGGCTTTGTATGCGGCGATTTCTTGAGGAGTGCAAGAAGCTCCACTAGTGATTTCTTCGACGATGCCATTTTTAATGGAAATGTCGATTTTAATGGTGGGGGAAATGTTGGCCATATTGCCTTCTTCAAAAGAATTAGGGGCATGAATGGGATTTTTGAACCAGTCGATAGGCCCTGATGGGATAAAATCCTTGGTTTCGACTGTGTAAATGGGGTTTTGGTTAGGAGGCATGGAGGCTTCCTATGGAGAGAAGAGTGCGCGATGGTGTAGCGCATCCCAAGGAGAGTCTGGGTGGTTTAACTCTTCGAGTATTTCTTCGTCGTATTGGAAGTGATGGGAATACAAGGGGTCGTGAGGATTGATCTCGGTGACAGTGGTCGTGTGGTTGCCCCTTGGTGAAGAAGCAGGGGGAACATTGTTAGGATATGGTGAGCGTTCACTCGACATAAACCATATATTGAAGTACTGAGGGGTACCCGTGGTGACTGAGGGGTACCCGTGGTGGTTGGGTGGAGAGTGTCCATAGGGGAATGAGCGGGAGAGTTGGGGGGGTTGGGGGGTGAATCCTCAAATACGTCATCTAAGAACCATGGAGGTGTTGGGAGTGCCTCGGGTTCAGGAGAAATGACATGAAGATCCTCTAGTGATGAGGTAATGTCAATTATCGTCTCTGCGGGTCGGTGAAGCAGGGTCAATTGACGTTGCCTGTATTAAAGGATCATAGGACACTGGTATGTAAAATGAGCCAATGAATCGTAGAGAGAGCAAGGGCATCTCATACGTTCATTGATTGAAGTGGTGACATAACGGATGTCAGTGATATTTGTTGATGAGGACGTAGCAGGACTGGGGTTGTTCTGGAAGTTCTGGCGTACTGCGGCTAATGTCTGCTGAAAGCGTGGTAGTGTTGGGAAATGGTGGGTATAATGGCCATATTCAGAACATATAGCATATGCGTATTTGGTCCTCAACCCTTTACTACTGGAAGGGGGGGTGGTAGTGGCGGGACTAGCAGTAGTGGTGGGTGTTGGGGGAGTTTGATTGAGGGGGATCAAATTTCATAATTCAGGTAGTGATGGATAGTTGTTGGTTTGGTGGCCCTCTTTCTCACATAGTGTGCAAGGTGGTGGGATGTGTGGAGGAAGTGGAGCGATGGGCTCCTTCTTCTTTCTCCTGCCCCCAGTTGTAGCAGGGGGGTTAGTGAGTGGGGGGGTGGTGGGGGTAAGGATGGGAATCATCATGGGGATTCCTTCCTTGGGGGGAAGGGATGGTCGAGGGACCATCTCTGGTGGGTGTAAATACCAAAATGGGATTGCTTACACCATATTAGGTAGTGTGAGTGTTGTGGCTACCTAAAAATCTTCGATACTGGGTGGAGGGTAAAAGAAGGGAATTTGAGTGAGGGGTTGGGGAACTGTCTCCCAAACTGGACTATGTCCTTGGGGAGAGGTGGAATCGTGGACTGGTGGGTTCGACGAGTGTCCAGGAGATTCTTGAGGGGGGGGTTCTGTGACGAGTGGGACATTAGGTATGATAGAAGCCTCTGTAGGAGGAAGGGTATCCTTTGTGTGAGTTCTGTTAGATGATATGACACACACTTGATTGGAAGGGTGTAGGAGTGGTGGTGCTCCATGATATGTTCCTAATAAGGATGGATCTTTAAAAATCTGAGGACCCATCTCGACGAGTGGATATGTTTCATGGCTTGTGTGGATGAGAGGAAGAATGTTATCGATGTTGGCAGATGGATTAGGCTCATAATGTGAGACTTGGTCAATGGTAATGATCTTCCCATTGTGAGGGAACATCATTGTCCAAAAGATGGAATATGCCACTGCCTTCATAGCGTACATGTAGCTATGACCAAACAGGATATTATAATCGAGTGGGGCGTCGATAACTTCGATATCGATGAGAATAGTATTTCCCCCGAGTTCAACGGGAACATTTTGAAAGAGCCCTTCAGGAGAGGATGGTCGTCCGTCATAAGCTCATAATGTGATGGAAGAGGGTATGAGTTCCAAGGAACCAAGTTTCTTCCATACTGTTTTGGACATGATGCATGTATATGCACCTTCATCGATGATACACTGATGAACTGTGATGTTCCGTATTTTGACTGGTATTTGAAAAACGATCAAGATGGGAAGACGAGGTTCTCCGTTATCAAGATCAAAGGTGATGAGTCGGGTATCTGCAGGGTCAACTACCCCCAAGGTGGAAAGTAATTATTTCTGCTGAGTAGGAAAAGTCTAGAGGACTTCCAAGACTGACATGGAAGTCGGGGATTGCGCTAAGTCATCTACCAAACTATAGTTATGAGATTCCCTAGCCTATGGGTTGTGGACATTCCTGCGCAATGGGATGCGAGGGATGCAAAGTGGTGGTTCGGCGGAAGGGCAAGGAATCACCAATGGGGGTCCCGTCGGTGTAGGGTTTGTCTCTGGAGGGATGGGAGTAGACTCAGCGAGGGCATGATACTGACGATTACGCGTTTGTAGAAGGATTTCTTCCTCACTGGTGAGGAGAATTGTGCGATCTGTTGGATTGTTGGGGTTGAGATATTGTCCCACCTGTTGGGTGTTTATCACACCTTGATGTGGAATAGGATTTTGTAGCACAGCAGGAGGGGGTTGTTGCACGTATTATTGTGGTGTCTGCTGAGGGGCAAGTTGTGCAGGAGAATGGGGAAGACTACCAGAGTCTTTCAACCATTTGAAATCAGCGATCTGGGGGCAATGATGAGTGTAATGGCCGAACTCACCACAAAGGGCACAAGGGAAGATGGTTTTAACATTGTTTCTCCATTGGCGTTTATTATTATTGCCCCCTTGGGGGTTTCGGTTCCCTTGGTTCTGGTTGCCCCTAGTGGGTTGGTGTTGTGGGGGTTGATTTCTGCCTTGACCTGGGTTGTTGTTATTCATGTTCCATCCTTTCTTCTTGGCATTGTTCGATGGATGGGTTGGATTGGCTGTATTCAACTGCTCAAAACTTTGGTATTGTTGAACAGCAGAGGGTTGAAAAAAATTCACCCCCGCATGAGGATGTGGGGGAGCCATGGGTTGTGGAGGAACAGGAAATGGGAAGTATGGATTCTATGGTGGTACCGATCCATAAGGTACATAGGAAGGCATAGTTCTTTCGCTAGTACTATAAGATGATGTTGAGGGAGTACCACTGGTTGTTGGAATAGGTGGATGTATGGGAGGTGTCGGCGGTGGTCCACTGATAGGTGGAGGTATAGCAACAGGGTATGGTTGTTGATAAGGGGGTGGGGGGTAATAAGAAGTGCCCCCGTATGCCGGTGGGTATTGAGGTGTGCCATACATCGGTGGTGGCTGGGGTTGTGGACCGTGGTGTGTGGTGGCACCGATCAGTCCATCTGCTGAGTGAGACATCCCAGGTTTGTCTTGGCCAAATGGTACAGGTTTTGGAAGATCAGGAAGTACAGTGTATAAGTACCCTGACTGTGCATAGATGAGGTCATATTGTTGGGCCTTGATGATGGCTTCCTCTTCAGATTGAGGGAAGGTGGAAGCTACATCCTTACCGAGGAGAGAGACAAGTGATCTAAGAAACCAGTCGAGACACGGTTGCTTGGTGGTTTCTTCTTTGCACAAACTACGTCGCCTATGCCACTCGTGAATGTGGTCAGCAATGTGTGTGGTTGAGTTTTGTTTGAAATTAGAAAGTAGTTCTAGACCATTGTCATGGCAGATAGGTAATTGGAAGAAGGTCAAGAATGCTTTGGCCAATGACTCAAAAGTTGCGTGGGACCTTGATTTTTCTTCAACATACCATTTAGTCGATGGGCCAGTGAGTGTGCGTTGAAATAATCACAGTCTGATGGAATCATCCATAATGCTATTGGAGGAGCACCATAGGTGAAAGGTCATGACATGGTTGGCAGGGTCATCGTCTGCCTTTCCTTCAAATTTTGGTATGTCTAAAGTTAGTTTGGTTGGCATTGCAGGCCATGTGGGATCATGCAATATAGGATCATTGGTGAGTTTGGTGAGATCCAGTATGTTGAGAGAGACAAAATATGGCATATGTAGTGGTGGGGGAGGATTAGCTCCGGCCATAGTGTGTTGTGAACCTAACCCTTGAGGGGGGCTAGGTGGGTTGGTGCTTCCTCCTTGAGAGGAAGTGGGTCCTCCGCTTCCATGTAAAGGAGAACGAGTGAATGGATGTACTTGGGAAGTTGACCCAAGTAATGTAGAACCAAGCAAAGCTGATCCTAAAATAGTAGCACTCACAGGAGTGTGTGAAGGAGGTGCTGATGAGCGGGCACAACCAGACACTCCCCCTAAGATAGGAGGGAGGTTTAGAAAGCGTCGTGAACGACGGGGGTTCTGTGGTTCCCCTATGATGTCAGACTAGTTGTGTGAATGTGTGCAAAAAGTAGTGAGAGTAATATAGAAACAAAAGCCTTTGCGTTGAATTTTTACACAATATATATATCCAAATCAAACTGTAATCAGATGTGCATCATACATACACAATATATATATCCAAATCAAACTGTAATCAGATGTGCATCATACATAAAATGAGAAAGAAGCATATATGTGGGTAAGTATTTTTTGTCTTCATGGGGAATCAAAAAGAAAGCAAATGCTTGTGTCCTAGAAGATGTAACGTCCTTCCTCTCAAATAGCATTGGACCTTCCAATAGTACTCAACAGTGGGGTATGAAGTCATTGGAAGAGAAACTAGTGAAGAATGAAATAATTGGTTATAATGAAGGGTAAAGGGGGCATATCCCGAAAGAGCTGGCGATATTTCCCAATAGCCACACAAAATCCAATCAAGGTGCAATTGCAGCCCACAATTGCCACCTGGGTAGATGTCCTATAGTTGGTCACTAGGTACCTCGGTCAAAGTGCGGCATTTAGATTTTATGCTTAAGAAATGGATCATGGGATAGATCCCATCCAATAGGTGGGTGCCTCAAGGGGGGATGCACAAAAAAAATGGACCTCGGCCTTCAACCCTTCACGGGTATCTCCCTACCTTATGGTAATTGGAACACTTGACTTGGAGGATTTTCAGTTCCCTATTTGACAACTTCTATGTTTTGACAATGTGAGAACCAGATAACGGGGAGTTATTTGGATGCCTATCCCCGAAATCCTACCTAGACTAAAAAATTTCTTTTGGCACCTCCTGTGGGGGAAAACTTAGTGAGTTTTTAGAAATATTTTAGATGTAGTTGTTTTGAGAGGTTGGGGGTGCAAACCAACCTCGTTGATTTAAAAATGGGAGTGGATAGTCTTATCAAGAAAAGGGTGGGGTGTTTTCGGAATCCCTTTGGAGGAAACTTACTTTGACCTCCACATTTCAAGAAGAAGCTATGTGAGTGATAAGTGACTTTTGTGTGTGAGTGAAAGTGTGTCAATTTGCAGTGAATTAGATGTCACCTTGCTG
>CBVK0100670669.1:0-15968 GCA_900067695.1 Picea abies | reverse complement strand
AAAAGGGTTAAACTTATACCTGAGAATACTCTTCTAGTGAACCGAAGTTCCTAGAGTGTACCTTTGTTCGTAAAATTGACCATCTAGATTGAAAAAGGGCTAAACTACTACTGGAAAGATGTTCCTTCAAGTTTTAGTTTGGCGAGCATGAAGAACAACAAGATCGCTCGACAATATTTTCATGTTTAAAGAGTATGAAAAGGGCTTAAAGACGAATCATTTTCTGGGAGTCTCGAGGGTGACGCCAAGAGTGATGGCATATTAGACATATGAGGCTCAATCTTGTGATCAGGACAATACTAACAAGGAATCCTGAGCCTAAAGTCATTAATGACAGCATTGACACCAAAATGAAACTAGGATCTACCTAGGGTATCCATGTAGAGGTAGGCTCTACCACCAAATTATGACACTTCTAAAGAAACAATGATGGTTCTGTGTCGCAATTATGTGGGTTCGATCCTATGGCAAAGAGGAAAATACAATGAGATGAAAAAAGTGGAGGTGAAACCTTAACTTAAATGGAAAAAGTTGGAAAAATGACTTTTACCAAAGAATCTTGAAAACTGACCCATCTCCCAAAAAAAATTCCAAACCAAAAGTGAAGTGTATCGTAACAGCTAATGAGAAAATCAAGAACCATGTTAAATGATTTTCAAGAAGGAAAAAATGACAAAAGGGTTCAAAAAGTGGAAAAAAGGTGAAACGGGTCTATAAATAGAAGCTGGCAACTTAATATCACCATTGCAAATTCAGAATTAACCAAAAAGCTAAAAAGACCCCCTTTGCTAAAAGAGTTTATTCCAAGAGCTTCAGACGATGAAACGAACTTTCACTCGGACCAAGTAAGTACAAATCAACCCCTCTTTCATTTCAATAATTTCTTTTTTCATTTATTTTAGTTTTGGGGGGGGCTCACACTCCTAAAAGGGAGAGGCCCTACATGTATGCGGGTTGTCCAAGGACAACCCAAGCATGCCCATGGGAAGAATATAATCTACCCGCGTGCATACAGGACTGTGTCCAATACAACCTGTGTACACCCTCAAGAACATGAAAAAATTGAAAGTACAAGAGTTAAATCCCCTTTGAACTTGTCATTTGACAGGATGTATGTCCATAGGAGAGAGAGGGAGCATGAAGACATAGATATCTTGGTCGATGAGGACCCTGCAACTATGGCCACATTGAGACAATGCAGTGTGAGGGCACAACCTAGGCTGTTGAATGCCTTGGTGGACTATTGGCACCCCAACGCAGAGGCATTAATGCTTGAGGGGAATTCATTGACTCCAATGATTGAAGACATTTACTTTCTAAATGGCCTCTCGAGGAGAGGTGAACCAGTCAACTTGCATGCTTTTCCCCCCGAGCCCCACAACATTGTTGAGTTGATCGAACTACATTGCGAGGATGACACTGAGAAAGTAGGTTCTTAGGTGCCAATCCACAAGATCACCAACCTATCACTAAAATTAATAGTTTTACTCATTGGACAGATCACTGGATTCGCGGCCTCGCATCAAGCCTCCCGGGCACACATGGATTGTGTGGTTCAATGCTTAAATGCACGAATATCCAGCTAGATCATGACCATGTTAGACTACATGAAGAGACATCTCACCAAGTGTTGTGGGTGGAGTAACAAAAACTTTATATTTGGGAATATTTTATGTTCATTCTTCTTTAAGAGGATACCCAGTCTCAGTTTGCAAGAGACAGTGTGGGGGCATCTGGCCTTGCTCCCAGACGTGTGTAGATGGGCAACATTGCTTCCACGATAGGGGGGAGGGAGGACCATAGAGACCTTCGATGACACCTTTTTTGACTGGTGGGCACAATAGATTTCAGCTATAGAGGACTACCCCTATGTCAGGATCAACTTTTCTAGGGACCCAAACATGCCCATACCTCTTGGAGACGAGCGAAGAGAGATGGGTACGTTTGTTTTTAAAGTTATTTAATTTTTATTTTATTTTTATATATATCATTTTTATGTGTACCAGAGTATCTTACAATTATGTATCTATTATGTACATATGTGGAGCCAGTTCATCTAGTAGAGTTCACGAGGACCAGGCGATGTCCTTGTCCAGAGGCGATACCAGCCACATCCATAGGACCAGCAACAACAACAGTAGGGGGACCTCCAACTAGAGAGGTTGAGAGAGTTTTGAGACGGGTGGAGATGAACCTCACTGTGCTCACTCGTGTAGTTCCCATGGACGAGATCAAGGAACTTCCACCATTGATCCAGCCTCACGTAGTTGGGGTGCCACGAACCCGGGTTCAACTCTTCCAGTGTTTTCCAAACCCCGTTTTTCACTATGGTAGGGCCAACAGGCCTTGTGCCTAGCTAGGATGGACTACTTATGTGTCGATGACACTCTTTGTATATTTTTTAGGGCATAAGCCCTGTGATGTGTACTGGACATATTATTTTTTGAGGCGTTTGCGACCACCTATGTACTATGAGATTTATATATATATATATCCGTATTTACATCTTTTATGTCTTATGGATCACATTTTTCACAATGTATGTACATGTGTAAGTGTGTGCTTCTTTTATGTGTGTGCAATATGCCAATCTAATACATGATTAGCTAGAGTATCTATGATTTGATTTAATCTCCTAGGAACATGGGTATACGTAATTTAATCGAAGCATCATTCCAAGAGACGTACCCTAAGGAATCTTTGGTGTAGAGTAGGATCATAAACACGGTAAACCCCATTTAACTGGGACAAAACCAACTGAGCATCTAAGTAGACCCGAAGGTGAGAGATACCATGCAACAAAGCATCATGAAGTAACTCTATTATTGTGTTTTATTCGGCGACATTGTTTTTGGCATCCCCTAAACAAATGCCTCCAGAAGATAGCAACTGGCCTTGAGACATGAATATCACCCAAGCTACGGAAGCAAGCCTCTGAGTGTGTCCACTAGCGTCGTCCACGAACCTAATGAACACCTCTGATTCACTTGACATCTGCCATAGAGAAAAACATGACATAAATAACAACACATACATAAAACAAAAAGAAAAAAACTAAATGTATAAGAACTATACATATGTAAAAGAAGTCACCAGAGGCGACCAACCTACGAGTAATAATTCTTGAGGTAGATCCCATTTCTAGGATCCACCAAAGGTTTTCCTTCACAGTCAACTAGATGATAAGTGCCCTTATTTAAGACCTCTTTCACAATGAAAGGTCTAAACCACATGGGTTTGAACTTGCCTGCCCCCAGGGGATTCTTATCTTCGTCGTATACTAGGACAAGGTCACCTTCGGAGAAAATCAAAGGATGAATGAACTGATCATATTGACACTTGAATTTTTTCTTGTGATCCTCATTAGCCAAGGATGTGTCATGACGTTGCTCATCGAGCTACTTGAGATTAATAAGCATTCCTCAAGCAATGAAGTGTCTGGAAATAGTTGTATTTCCAACTTTAGACATGGGATCTTGCACTCTATTGGCATGACTGCTTCTAGCCCGTAAACGAGTTGAAAATGTGAGAAACCGATTGCAATCTTTACATACTTTCGGTAGGCCCACAACGTCGATTACAACATCAAATGCCAATTTGATTTGGCCAAATTGATCGTTCGTTGCAGAATAGTCTTGAGGGACTTATTCAGAGCTTCCACCTAACCATTCGCTTGTGGGTAGTAGGGTGATGAATTCTCTTGCCTCAACCCAAGATTTGATGTTAACTTAGACATCATTGTTTTATGAAAGTGACTACCATGGTCAGTGACAATCTCTCTCGGGATGTGAAACCTTGCTACTATCTGGTTAAAAATAAATAGAGTTGTGATTTTGCCATAATTATTGAATGTTGGCATAGCCTCAACCCACTTTGTGAAGTAGTCTACTGCTACAATCATATAACAATTCCCCCTGGATGAAGTCATGTGGCATGTATTATAATCAATTCCCCACTTGGTGAAGGGACCAACTGTAATGAAGAGAAACATGGGAGCGGGGTGTGCCCTCATATTCCAAGAGAAGATATGACACGAGTGGCACTTCTTGACCAATTCAACGCAATCCTTGATTAACATCGGTCAAAAGTAATCGGCTCGTAGAATATTTTGGGTTGTTTCCAACCCAAACAAATGACCACCACATTATCCAGTGTGGAAGTCGTTAAGAATGAGTTCCACTTCTTCATGAGTGAGACACCGATAGAGGATGAAATCTACACCCCGATGATAAAAAGTTTCATCGAGAATGAGATTTTTTTTCCTGATGGCGTATACGTCGACACTCATCGTGAGAAGCAGAGGTGATAAACTTCAATGTCTAGGGATAGAATAGTGTATCTCCATACCAAGGGTCTGAAGAAGAAATCAGAAAAATATCTCCTTTAATCAGTGATTCTTTAGGTGTAACATCACCTGACTCAACCAGAAGTTCCGATATGAGTTTCCCAAAGACCAACAACTTTTTAGATTTCGCAGAAACAAAATCCAAGTCAAATTCCTGGAGGATAACAATCCATCTACTAATCTTTCCACCAATTACATGTCGTGTCAACATGTATTGAAACAGATTCACAATGGCAATGACGGTGGTATTACAAAGCAAAATATAATGACGGAACCGTTGGACAACATGCACTGTTTCCAATGCTTCTCAGTGTGGGAATAGTTGAGTTCTAGTCCAACCAGGCCTCGACTTAGGTAATAAATCACATGCTCTTCAAGCAGATCATCCTCTTGTACCAAGACCATACCAATGATCGACTCTTTCGTGACCAAGTACAATAATAAATCTTTATTATAATTGGGCGGTCGAAGCAGAGGGGTAGACATGAGGGCATGTGTCAATGCTTCGAAAGAGCATTGAGAAACTTCATCCCAACAAAAGGGAGCACCCTTTTTCAGTAAACGCATGAACCCTTTAGTTATCTCGGCATAGTTTTTGATAAAATGCCAAAGAAAGTTGGATTTTCCCTTTAAACTCTGAAGCTGAGGGAATGTGCATGGGGGAGGCAATTGAACTATCACCTCAACCTTTAGAGAATCGACCATTATCCTTGTTTTAAAAACTATGAAACCTAGAAGATGACCCGATGTCATGAAAAAGTTTCATTTGTTTGGATTCAAGCAAATCTAATAGTAGCGACATCACTCAAAGATAAGTCGGAGTTGCATGGGATGATAATCTCTCTTATAAGATTGCGATCCTCAATCATAGAGATAGGACTCGAATATGTGTCTGATATCATGGAAATAAAAAGACATGGCCCGCTGAAAAGTGGCTCCAACATTCTTCAAGCCAAAAGGCGTCTTCTGATAAGAAAATGTACCCCATGGACAGATAACAACGGTTTTATGTTAGTCTTTGGGCTTAATCTGTATCCGATTGTATCTTGGAAAACTATCCATGAAAGAAAAGACCTCACATCCTACACATTCATTGACAATATGGTCAATGAATGGGGTGGGGAAATTATCCTTTGGATAGGCCTTTTTCAAATCATGAAAATCTATAGATAAATGAATTGTTCCTTTATTTTTGTTGACCGAAATGGGATTTGACACCCATTTAGTCAATTGAACGGGGTATATGAAACTAGATTTGAGCAATTTCTCTACTTCAACCTTAATAGTTTCTTCTTTCTTGGCGTCGGGATACGTCATTATTTCATGTTTGACGATTCTTGGATCGATGCCTAAAATTTCCTTGTAAGAACAAGAAAAAACTTCACGAAATTCCTTAAATAAATTTGTGTAGATTCAAATCTCCTTGGAGGAGAATTCTACTTCGAAAAAGACATTCTCCACGATGTCAGGGGTTCTGGATATGTCAATAGGTATCTTTTCATTGATGGTTTCCATATTAAATTTAGCGTAAACTGCATGCATAGCCAAAGGATTGATAGGACAAGACCTATCTCCAGTCATAGTCAACACAAATTCACCTGCCTCAATTCTTTTTATCTCTGGGAGAAAATAAGATCTGTGATGGATGTCATCCTAGGGTCTATTCAGACCAGTCATTGCCTCAATATTTGCCTCGTCTGAGGGAAATACCAAGTCTAAAGAATCAGTAGTGTCGATGGAATATTGAGCCCAAATAGGCTAGAGAACCCGATATAACTCCCATGCAAGAGTGATATCGAGGTCGATGGAAGCTCGTTGGACTATAGAGTATGAAACCTTTGTCGTGGACAAGGGCATGGTCATCCCATGATTCCATGTTCCTTCCATTGTGGCCAATGGGGAAGGAAGAGTCCATAGATCGTTAAAGTAAATCATGCAGAATGATGTCAATTGAAATATTTCAGCCTTAGGCTGGCCGGGGACAGCCGATATGAAATTGAAATCGTCGGAAGGAGGAAGGTAATCAAAAGTACCCATCAAAGGTTGGCACAAACCAACCCCTATTTTGACAATGTCGGGCTGAGGGTTATCAATCATTGGGACTGTGGATGCCCCTGATGAAGGGTCAGAACGAGAGAAGGACAATTGATCAATGGACACAATCCAACCCTCATGTGGAAACAAAAAGAATTGGAAAACTGTGGCAACCATTGCATGCATAGAATAGGTCCAACTCCTTCATAATATGAGGTTGTAGTCAAGAGGTGCATCGACCACTTCAAATTTGATGCACACAATCTTTCCCCTTAAACTGCATAGGGAAAGAAGGGATGATCCCATGTGGTCTGAAAGAATGTATGTCGAAAGAAGTAAGTAGAGTAGGGAATGGAGAAAAAACGGGTTGGCCAATGGCCTTCCAACACACCAATGACATAACGCATGTCGAGGCATCCTCATCAACCACCGTGCAAAAAATATTCTGGGTAAAATTTTTCATGGTGTAAGCCACTAATATCTGAAATGCCATGTGGTAGGGGAGACAAGGTTTTAAATCGGTCGTATCAAGCATGATTGTTCCCGGATTACAGGTCTCAACAAATCCCAAAGAAGATAACAGATCCTTTCTCTGTGTAGGGAAGCTCTAGAGGACTTCCAAAGCACACATCGTGCAAGGGGTTTGTGAAACATCTTCCACCACAGAGTAGTTAGGGTTGGCCCTTGCATTTGGATTATGTGAAAATTTATTGAATTCCCCTTTTGGGATGTGTGTTGTTGTTTCTCCCGTCGTCTTCTCAATATGAGGAGGAACAGATGGTTTTATGGCTTCCTTACCCTTTTTAGCAGACTCTGGCATTTTGTAATCGTGCGGCCTAGTCACTATGTGGGCATCACCTTTCATCATATACACATTCACGGATGAAGGATTACTAGAAGGTGGAGGGGGTCCCTGAATTTCCCCATCCTTGCTCAAAGAGGCTTGAGTTAATTTTTTCCCATGAGGAAATGGGTTTGTTAACACAGCAGGTTACTGTTGCACCAATAACTTTTGGGTCTTTATAAGATGAGGACATAGGTGAGTTGAATGGTCTTCTGTGCAAAGGTTACATGGATACATAAACTTTATTTTCTCTATGTTTCCCCCGCTAGAATTACTGGTGGGTTTCTTATCCCCCTTACCCTTCTTGTTTCTTTGGTTTTTCTTGCCATCAGGCTGGTGGTTGGCCTTCGGGTTCGTTGATTGCACATTGTGTACATCTGATGTTTGAGTAGGGGGAGCAGCTGAACCAGTGGTTTGGATGGACATTGTTTGTTGTATCGACAATTGTTGCAATTTATTTGACATCTGATCAGTGGACTTTGCTTGTGATGAACCAAATATACCATCGATATGTGGTCCATACTTATATATGGCCTTTTTAAGAATGGACCATGGCGCATCTGGAAAATCTTCATAAAGTAAACTAGACTGGGAGTATATCAATTCTAGTTATTCATCTCTCATTATCACTTCTTCCTTGGAAAACACTCCTGACATTGCAGTGTCCTTGGATAACTGAGGTACCAAATACTTAAGGAGTCAGTTCCGCAGAAAATCCAGTGGGACTGGTACTTTTATCAAACTCTTTCAACGTTGCCATTCTCAGATGTGATCCAAGATATGGTCAGCCTTTGTTTTCTCAAAGTTGGCTAGCAATTTGGTACCGACATTGTATCTCATAGGGAATTTAAAATGGTTAAGGTAAACCATTTCCAATTCACCAAAAGTAGAGTATCTTGAGTGGTCAAGATCGATGTACCATTTCGTGGCACTCTCGATAAGAGTGCACTGAAATAGACACAACTATATGGATTCATCTCTCAACGAGTTCAACGAGCACCATAGATTAAAAGTGGTCACATGATCACCTGGATATTCGTTAGGCTTACCTTTGAAATTTGGAATGTTTGAGGGAAACTTGGTTAGAATTTGAGGCCAACGTGGATCGTGACATATTGGGTCGTTTAACAATCATGACAAGTCTAGAAAAAAGGAGCTTGGACTTTGCCTGGCACTAGGTTGCCAGGAAACATTAGGTTGTTGAGCAAGGTTCTTATAAATACCATGGTTGTGGCCAGTGTATGGATACTATGCTTGTTGAGATGTCATTGGCTGACTCCCATAATTGGACGTTGAGAGTTGGGGAGGTATTTCTCCTTGCGTTATGTTCCAAAGATTCTGGAAATGGTTTCCCCCTAACAATATGACAGGCATAGGTATTGAGCCTTTCCTGATGTTTTGTTGGCCATGGAAGGGGTTTCCCCCGATCAACATCCCTGATGAGGGGATTGATCCCTGCCACAGATTCCAGGGTGCTTGTGAGGTGTTTTCCCCTTGTGCAGGAATAATACCTTGCACAGGATTTTGTTTTCCAAAACCAACGTTTTCCCCAGTCGAGATGACAACTGAGGAGAATGTGTTGTTATCAAATGCCTCGAAAAAATCGAATGAAAAAGAACCCACCAACGTGGTGTTGTAAGAATGTCCTTAACTACCTGCTCTAAACAAGTTGTAGTTCATGTTCGACTAGACGGGTTGCTGGGGAGCACCTTCTAGTGAGGGGGACAATGGCGGTATATGAACCCCGTCGTAAGGAAAATTGTTATAGGGGGTTGAGGTGCCCCCCATGGACCCTTGAAGAGGAGCGTTTGAGATCCCTTCGCCTAGACCCATGGTCTTTAGGATGGAGTAGGTGAGGATAGATTTTGTTTCAAAGTGGAGCATCCTGTATGAAAACGGAGGGCCCTTCGCACTCTGGGTGAATGGAGCAGTGATCATTGCCATAGACGGAATCAGACCGCTTCCTGAAGTAGAGGTGGTTGAGACCATAGTGGTCTGGACCAATGAAGGTGGGTTAGGAGGCGGAACACCCTCTGTGGTGGAAGTTGCTGAGGGAGTATGAGGACTCCCAGATAAAGTAGCATCATTTTCTTCGATCATTGCTTACAAAACTATCTGACGCTCATGATGAGTTACCCTTGGAGAGACAACTTGTATCAAAATTGGTGCCAATAAGTTAGTGATCACAGGGTTATACAACTCGATAGCTTCCACTCCAAGTTCAGAAATAGTCGGCTCCTCTGGGTTCGAGTGTTCTCCTCTCAAGGATTGATCAGGTACAGTTACCTGTGGCCCGGTCACCTAAAATTACCCTTGCTAGTAAAGTCTTCACCGTAATGGTCATGGTGGTGGCTCCAATGAAACCGACGACAGGCCCTGAAGCCTTTGCGACCAACATAGCTCCTGATATTCCACTTTGTGAAAGGATCAACAACATTGTAAGTATTTTTCTAATGTTGAAGACCAAGGACACACTAGAAAAAGTTCCTATGAGATAAAGCAAGAAAACCACTAGCTAGTTGGAAGAACATTTACACCAACCAACACTAAAGCAACTTATCGGTGCAAGTGCGACTAGAATACGGAAGCACCATCAGTGTATACTCTTCAAAGAATGGCTCGATGTCTATCCTAGGTACTGTGGTATACCCCCGCAGTCACTTGTGTAAGTCACTAGAATAAATGCAACTAGGTTTCTACTGCGCGAACAGTCACCAGGCAGGTATAGTCGACAGTCAGGTGGACCGAAATGAGGAGGGTATCAAGCTTGAAACCTATCAAGGGTATCAAAATCAAGTGGTTCAAAAGACAACTGAGGACCTCAAATGGATTTGAGATCCACCAAGCTCCATGGAAAATGTGACCGACTGAATCCCATGACAAGTCCTCTATATGTGTTCCCCACTATGCCTGGTCCGACATTGGAGGGGTTATCTCTGCTACCTTTCCGCATGTGACCTCCTGTTTATCCCCTTTGTTAGAGAAGGGTCTTGGATAACTTTCACATTTACTAGACTTTTTACACTCCCTAGCTCAGAATTGTATGTTTTTTGTATAGCCTTGAAGAGTTTCCTCTCCAACCTAAATCAAGGCCCTAGCCTAGACTAGTTGATGGACCCTACAAACATAAAGTCTAATTAGCATTAATTAAGTGTTAATTTTAAGTGGCTTGTCTTAATTCAAGGAAACATAAATGAAACTAGTGGTGTGTTTTGAGAGATGAAGGAGAAATAATCAAATACTGAAATCAAAATTACTTCTTTTTGACAAATAAATATTTACAAATTTAAACTCTTTAACCAATGTTTCGTAACTAATTTTTCTAATATCTTTTAAAAGAAAAACCCAAAACTAAATTTCTCTCGACTACGAGCTACTTAAAATTCTAAGCATTCATTAAAGAACTTAAGAAAGCACTCTTTTTCCAGATAAGTAAAGACAACTAACCTAACTACTTAACCAAACAAAGAAATGAAATCTTTTTATTTTTATTTTTTATGCTTCAAATAAGAAACTTGAAATCAATTATTTTTCTTTTTCTTTAAAGCAAGAAAAAGGGAAAAAGTGAAGACAAGACAAGACAAAGAACTAACTTCTGGACTACTACGAATCGCAGGGAGTCACTAATGATACTAAATAGGCTTATCATAAATGACTCACAAACTTGTCTAAAACCCTTTCAAAGAAAACGCAAGAAATCTTTAACAGATAAGAAAACTGATGTCAAACCCAAGATAAACACTGTAACAATAGAGACCAGTAATATATCAAGAAACCCCTAAGAAGTATGACTTCAATCAAGGAAGATTTTGTCTGCCTCTTCTTAAAGAAATAAATTCTTGACACAGGCATGCTACTGACACTTAAGATTCCTGTGTGGGTTGTCTAAAGGTAGGGTGTGTATGTATGCATGCAAACCCACTACAAGCTGTGTACACCTCTGTAACCTCTCAAAAAATAAAAATAATAGGTAGATTAACAAGGAAGGGAATAATGGTATGGAAGACCAGAATCCATTAAAGAATCATCAACTTACAGAAACTCAAAAAAGGTAATCAAACCAATTAAAACACCCAAAAATATCCCCTAAAACCCTAGAGGTTTCCCCAGTATGGGAAAACCCCCCTATGGACTACACTAGGGTTCAATATGTAGGCAGATATAACTGTCTAAAAGTCTCCTATTTTTTAATAACTACCCTGAATACACCCCACATTCATGCATAAAATACAAATTGAAAAGATCTGGTAAATCTACCCTAAACCCCGCGTCCGGTGTCTATCATTTTGCATTCGATAGATCTACTGACTACAAGTCTCCTCCCAAGGCTGACCTACATTCACAAACATACAAAGAAGTAACTACAGAAATGCATCTTATATATGAATTAGTGGGTTATATGTCAGCATAAAACATAAATCAAACATAAAGATTGAACACAACATATTTCGGGACATAAAAAGTAGTCCTTTTATTGATATCACAAAGTTTACTTACAATGAGATCGACGACAGGTCCTTGAACCTGGTCCGGGATCCTCTTCACCAATCTCCAACTGTGCTTCCACGTATCTTTCTCCTCTCAAACTCTCTATAGGGAATGGAATAGGCTTATGATGGAGGAAAAAGGCAAGAATGTGCAATTTTGGCACAAAACTCACAAGGTGGCTGCAAATTCTTGGGGTAAGGAGGGGATGTGAAATGAGCAGAGTTTCATTGTTCTTATGCTTATGTTAGGAATGAGACCCCAACACCTCCTTTTCTATGAAAAAATGATGGTCATTCGGTTGGGTGATGAGTTATAGGTGGTGGGACAGTTGGAAAACTACCCAATAGCCTGTAATCTCAATGAATTCCTTTCAACTTTTTAATTTTTGCAACTTTTGTGGGTATACGCGGGCTGTAATGGTGCAACTAGCATACATACATGAGTTGTAGTGGTGCAACAAGCATGTGTACATGGGAAGTAGTGGTGCAGGGCACGTACACCTTAAAAAATAGTGTTTTTAAGAAGAAGTGCTCAATGATGGCTTGGCAAAAATAGCAAGTAAGAGGGCCAAATTACAGGTATGCATGTAGGGTGAAATTTAGTGTTATAACAGCTCCAGAAATTAAAATCTTAGTGTCTTTGTCGAAATTTAATTATAAATTTGGCTTTAGAACCTTTTAAGGTCACATTTTATTGGGTAAGAAGTCTGGAAATTGACTTAGGATTAGGCATTGTTGTTGTCAAAATTTTGGTGATAGTTCTAGCTTATCATGTAAACTATCAATAATTTAATCTATCCTTGAGTATTAATGAATGGATAACAAAACTATAAATCTTATATCGATAATGTTGGCATATAAAATGTTTGGAAATATGTCTCTTCCAATTAAATCAATCTTTGATTCATTCTTGTAGATTGAAAGTGATAAATTGTGACTGGCGTTAATGACCCTACAAGTACCTTTTTATGAAGGAATCATTCAGGTTTTGTATTGAATGTATTTATAATATAAATGATTCTATTTCTTAGAACAAGATATTAAAGTAGAATTCAAGGTGTAAATGAAAGAAATTACAATGAGAAACAAGGGAGAACCAAATACTTGACTTGACCTTAGTAATATATTTTAGTGATAGTAATTATTGAAAATCAATCAATAAATTTTACACATAAAATCCTTAAGATGAATATGTTTGTCTGATTTATGAATATCAATTTGTTGCTTGAATTCCTTTAAGAGAAGAAGTTTGTCTAGAAGAGGAATACTAGTTATCTATAATGGGAAATGTAATTAAGTAGATTTGAACTATTAAAGAAGACTTAACTTTGTAAGAGATTTGTCTTAGATAATTATTTATGGTATGAGATACATACTTTTCTAAATTCAATTTAAGAATTTAGGAGATGTTGGCTACTAGCATTATTACAATTATTCCCACCTATTTTTATTGTTTATTATTCAATCGTCGTATCACATAACTTAGTCATATTATTGAATTCCATCTGTAATAAACAATGATTGTGGTGGTTTCTCACATTGTATCACTACAGAGTGATTAATAAATTAATGATGCACTTGTGTGAAAATAAAACTTGGTTAAAATATTAATTGTTAAGCTTACAAAGTAGATTATTACTCTAAAATGTCATGGTATTATAGTTGATTATGTAATGGAATGGAACTAGACATTGAGTAGTTTTTATGATATATAATTGATTGGTGATTGACTAAATTTTGCATTAGTAAAATGGGTTTTGAAAAATTGTAATTGTGCTATGATCATGCATCTTAATGCTAGTTCTAAGTCCTGAGTCTATATTTGAAGAGGATATGGGAATGTATACCTCCATGTTCATCAAAACAGTTGCCCATCCTGAGACCTTTAATGGTCAAGTTCAATTGGATGAATCTTGGACTTGAGCATTGATTATGTGTCTTGGAGATCCTAATCTTGTAGGCAGGTTGGGTGGGTAGACTTCTTTGTTATCTTTAAGTGATGAAAATAAATAATTAGTTATAGTGATGATGAATTTGATTATTTCCATGTTGGGATGCAAATGAGAATAGAATGTGTATTATTGAAGTATGTTAATGATATGGAACACTTGTTCTAATGATGTTTCAAAAAAAATAAAAAACATTTACCACTATTGTACTCACTTACATTGGTGTCGTAAAAGAGGGATCGTTTCAGCACCACTACTATGTGCACACTATTATCTTCACATCAAGCGCAAGTAATTATTTCTTCATGTGACTTGAAAATTCAACATTTACGCACAACATACCAATGTTGTGAGTGCACCAATAATTCGAACTGTGCTTTGTGAACATATCAAGCGTACATCTTGTGCCTCACATTATTACTCGAGCAACATAAGTTTCTACCTTGCGATGACAAATTTAGCATGCTCTTCTGTGCACTTATATTTTGCACATGTCATTCATTAAACCTTGCACAGTGCCAATGTTGAGTGTAGATACTCTGTATACCCTTATTTTTTGCGTAACGCCGAATGTTAAAGGTGCACACCTATGCAACATAATTTCTCCACACCGGTAACTCCACACACTACATTACTCAAAAATAATAATTTAATGTGCACTCTTGTGCACCTTATTCTTTTGCGCTTCATTTATGCTTAATGCACACACTCCCCTCAACACTTAACTGGTCTTTCCATAAATTTCACTACATAAATTGGGTATTTTCCCGATTCACACTCAATTTTCCTCGATAACATTTTGCAACCATGAAATTTTACTCAATTTCAATCTCGTATACTTAAATTCAACCTCAGGACAAAAATTATTGTGTGTGCACGAATTAATATTTTTGGTAGGAATTTTCCCAAATCCATCATGAATTTAGTGACAAAAATTAGGGCCTTTTCTCGATTAACACTCAATTACTTGAAATTTCCTTCATGGATGCATTGTAACCCAAAATTCGGTCACTCCTGAATTCATATTGTTTTGAAAACTTCTTTGACATGATTTTAACTCGGCCCATCCATGCTCTATGTTGTAAATTGGGCTCTGATATTGTAACACCCCCAAACACCTACTAGGAAATGTCGCTTAAAATATTTCATCATCTCTAATACCAATTTGTCAGCAGTTCCACTAAAAGTGCTCTAACACAATTCTGTCATCATTTAAAAAATAAACAAACATACTGAAACATGTAATTATATATGTATTCATAACAGAATTATACACCATAATCACAGAATATACATAAAACATAAATAGTATTACCCATAACAACAATTACATAAATATGATTACAAACATAGTTTAACACACAATTGGCACTTATCTTTTGAATAAAAGACACAAAATGTGAGTAGACCTTCCATGTTCCTCCCATCCTTAGACCACATTGTTCATCAATCTCAATAGTGGTTCACCCCAGAGTAGTGGTTGAACTCCACTTGGGTAAGGGTTCCCAACCAAACTAAAGTATCTCACTCAATAGGAACTCAGTTAGAGGTGGCTCAGAAACATATAACTCAATTACTGGAAATTCCGTCCCAAATTCCAATTCACACCGACAACCTATAGTCTCTCATTCCACACATGTCTGTCCCACCCAAGGAAGTGTGCTCCTTCTCTTCTCAACATTCCTTTGGATGCCCCACTTCCCTTTCAAGGATTTAGAAACAGGAAGAACATGTTGTCTTATATATTTGTCTCTATAGTTTGGCATCTCGGGAAATAATTCCCAACAATTATTTCACCTGGAAAGAATGCAATCTTCCACAATCCTAACAACTCACTTCTTCAGTTTGATAAACCCAAGGTCTGATAACTGGCTTCTTCAATCTAGAAATTCAGGCTAAACCATATACATATATCTACTACAGTATTCAACATATCGGTCACATTAACAATTAGGCTCATTGACAATAACCAATGGGTTCACTCACTAAACAGTTCTAAAAGTAAATAGTTAGGTCATGACAAAACTGACTGCTTGATGACATAATAGTCTACCCTTCCCATAGCTCATGATGGTAGAATGAATGAATGATGATTTCCCCCCCAAATAATGCCATAATGGACTAATTCCAAACCATGTGACTGCATGTTCCCAACTTAACACATGTCAGGTCGAGAACTTCATATAGTCCACAACATGTTCCCAAATTGACACTTGTCATGTTGAGAACTGCCTTTAACTACTTTTCCCTTCCTTGGGACCTAGGATATAATAATATATCCTAACTTTACATCATTTAAGAAATATTAA
>CBVK0100670668.1:0-15968 GCA_900067695.1 Picea abies | reverse complement strand
CGTAGATCTGAGTGCATGATTATTGATCACTGAGATTGGTGTGCCCTTCTTCTAACTTATCCCATCCTTCCACTTTAGAATGATCTGACGACTGAAATTTACTTCGGATGATCCAACAATCGAGGATTTATTTCGATTCTCCGGCTCTCCGGGCTTCAGGTATTTCAAATATCAAACTGAAACTCTCAAAGTGATTTCTCCAGTGCTCACGATCTGTCGCCACATATCCCTCTGGATCTGATAGTTGAAATTTACTCTGGCTCTCCGGCTCTCTGGACTTCGGGAATTTCAAATCTCAAATTGAAAAATATTGAAGTGAGATTTTTCCAGAGCGTAACCTCCTCACATATTTAGACCCGAAACGAATGATGTTTGTTAGATCAAGAGCTTAGATCAACTGCTTGATTTGTCTGCGATACAACTTTGCCTTGGATTAAATCCAATGGCTCTCCATCTTTTCTTATCCTATCCTTCCACTTAATTTGATCTGATGGATGACAAAGATTTGGATAATTGAATTCTCAAACCTTGTGCCCTATTTATCCTATCCTTCACTTAATTTGATCTTATGGTCATGAAGACTCTCGAAGTAGATCCACGATCAAGTATTTTGATCCTGGTCACGTTTCTTTACTGCACTTTCCCTTTTGATCTTTGATCTCTGCATATTGTTTGCTTCTCCTCCTGAGCTTATGATTTTCCTATTTTCCATCGTTGTTGTTGTTCTTTCCATAAATGAAAAGCACACGCTTCCTGTAAAACATGCCAACAATCTCCCCCTTTGGCATTGATTGAAACCCTGAAAGGCTGCACTATTTTGCTTAGACCTCCAACTGTAGCATCCAAACCAAACCTTTTCTCCCCCTTTGACATCAATGTCAAAGAAAACATGCTACCCCTGAGCTGTTGCAGTACTTTTTTCTGAGGTATCATATATTCAACCAACACATACTCCCCCTAACAGGATGGAGTCTCTTAGGTGAGAGAAGGGATGACACACAGCTTCTAATAGAGATATTCAAATGGTGTCTTGGCTAGGGGTTTCGTAAGATGTCTGCAATTTGTTCTGTGGAAGGAATATAATTCAGCTGAACAACTATGTTTGTAACCTTCTCTTTGAGAAAATGATACTTTATTGGTATATGCTTCGTCTTTGAATGGAGAACAAGATTCTTTGAGACACTAATGGAATTAGTGTTATCACAGTGAAGTGGAATGGGATCAGTATAAGTTACCTTCAAATCTACAAGAGTTTGTATCATCCTTAAGATCTGAGTGCAACAAATAGCAACAACAATGTACTCTACCTCTGTAGTTGATAATGAAATAGATCCCTGCTTCTTACTAAGCCATGATACTAATGAATCACCTAAGAAGAATGCACCTCCACTGGTGCTCTTTCTCTCATCCAAATAGTTTGCCCAATCAACATTTGAATATGCAGTTAATTGAAAATTATGATTTCTAGGATACCAGAGACCATAATTCATTATACCCTTTAAATATTTGAATATCATTTTAACAACTTATAAATGACTTTGTTTAGGAGAAGATTGATAACGACTTGTTAGTAACATTTCTTGTCCGGGGCACACGAGCATTTGGGTCAGCGAGTTGTATGAGGAGTGCCTGAGTGCAACGTGGAAAATCTCACTTCAGGCTCCCAAGCAAGCGAGCGGACGAGATTATATCGCCGGCAGTCCAGATTCATCCATAAGAGAAGATCAGTGGTTGGCGGAAAATCATGGTTAGCGGAGTTGCGTTGAGATTAGTGCAAATGCATCGTGCCCATATTATATGCAGGGAAGGATAGCAGCTGTCCATCCAAAGGACGTGTGGCACGAGATCTAGTCGCGTCGACGTTTTGGCAATCGCGAGTTCAAAGGGTGAAGGTTTCGTGTTGTGCTGCTATTCTTCCATAGTTCAGAACCATCAGATCTAGAGGGATGCGTGGTCCCAGATTAAGCTGTCTCGGCGTTTCGCTCATCACGATTTCAAGAAACAAGGATCAACCCCTTCCTATTTGCGAACGCCGAAAGCTCCTTTGAGAGTAAACGCAAGGTCACAGCCCGTGGTCACCTGGGAAATAAAAGAGCTGCGCAAAGGGGGCCAAAGGTGTTGGGTCTAGTCGCCGAAAGGTTCATTGCATTCTCTGGGTGCCATTTGATCCGACCTCAAGCCTGGTTTTCACTTGAAGTAAATGAAGGTAAGAAAGAGTGGTTGAAACCTCTCTTCATGCATTAAGTGCAAGATATGGAGAGCCTGGCCAGTGGTCTACTCGAGAGGGTCCTGTGTACCATTTTTTCCAAAGAGGCCATGCCCAGTCCTCGATTAGCCAGATGAGGTCTGCACACGCTAACTTGGCTCTTAATGGCTCATCTACTCCCCTTACAGGAGCCATGCACAGTTAAGATGGCGTCTGACACAGGATATCTGTCCAAATTCGGCTGAAGGGACACCAAGCCTTGGATGACTGAGCACGCCACTGTTAGGCGAATTTTCTGAGTATATAGACTCAGTCTTTGTATTTTTTAAAAAGATGGATGGTTGATCAAGGCCCCTGATTGTAAATTTTTGATGAAGCGTTGGTCGCTCTAGTTAATGTACATGGCATTTGAGATTTCTTACTTTATGGATGTCAGCTTCTTTTCCATCTCTTTGTTTACTGTGTTAGAACAACTCGGAATTGGAGGATCCAATTGAGTTGTAGCTATTATAGGATGATGTAGGTTGGATCACTGTAACAGTTGCATTGTTTCTAATCGGTTCCTGTGATTTTCTCAGCGCTGAAACGACTTGGAATTGAAGGATTCAGTCGAGTCACCCCTCAGCTCCTTGAAGCTTTGGACCAAGAGGATCTTGGCTTCTGATTTTTTCACCCTCAAGCCTCCAAAGGCTTGTCGCCTGAGGCAGTCTTGATCTCCCTTCTCACAAGTCTTCCATCTACCACCCTTTAATCCACTTACTGACCGAAGTTGGATCAAGACCTCCCTTGCTTTCTACATACCAGGCCCGGTTTCCTGAGTTAAAGCTATATTTTCTTGAGTCTTTACCCATCCGATCACCCCATTAAACAAATCGTGACATAAAACTGATGGGTGTTGGGATCTGCTCCTGCAAGCAATCCAGGAGTGACTTCTAACGCTAACACGACTTACCATTCCAACAGCTTGCATTATATCAGGATGAGATGTTGTGATGTACAGAAGACTACCTATCATTGATCGATATGTTCTTTGATCAACATCAGGTGAAATATCATCTTTACTGAGATTGCAACCAACCACCATAGGTGTGCTCACAGGTGTAGAATCCTCCATCTGAAACCTCTTTAACATCTCTTTCAAATAATTTTCTTGAGAGATAAACATCCCTGCAGAACTATGATTGATTCGTAAACCAATAGAATATGACAGTTCTCCTATCATGGACATCTCAAACTTAGTTTGCATTGAATTATAAAACCACTAAACTGAAGGGTCATTAGTGCATCCAAAAATAATGTCATCTACATAAACCAAAACAACTAATAAATCATCACCTTCAGACTTAATGTATAGATTACTATCAACAATACCTTTCTTGAACCCTTTGTCCTGTAAAAATTTGTCCAGTCTATAATACCAAGCTTGTGGTGCTTGTTTCAGTCCATATAATGTCTTTTTCAACTTACAGACATAGTCAGGATTATCTGTCAGTGAAAATCCTTCAGGTTTCTCCACATATACATCTTCTTCCAGATATCCATTAAGAAATGGTGACTTAACATCCATCTGATATACTTTAAAGTTCTTATGACATGCATAGGCAAGAAACATTTTGACAGCTTCCAATATTGCCACTGGTGCAAAGGTTTCATCAAAATCTTGTCCTTCAACTTGTGCATACCCCTTATAGACCAATATGGCTTTATTCCTAACAATTTGTCCTTGTTCATTCATTTTGTTCTTAAACACCCATTTGGAGCCAATTACATTCTTGTATGCAGGTCTAGGAACAAGCTCCCAAGTATTGTTCTTCACAATCTGATTCAGTTCCTCATTCATTGATTTTAACCAATTTACATCTTTATTGGCTTCATTAAAGTTCTTGGGTTCCACCATGGATATAAAGGCTATATGTGATTGCTTGGTGTCTTTGATTATCCTTCTTCTGGTTTGTACACCTTTGTCTTTCTCACCAATTATCTGACTTGAAGGATGATTCTTTTGAGTAATTATGGAGGAAGGATTTGATGTTGTCTGCTGATTTGAGTCTACCTAAATATTTGTATCTTCATCTGACTCAGAGTCTTATTTTTATGATTCTTGGACCTGTTCATCTTCAGCTTCAATTGTGTCCTCTGTAGCAGACTCAATATTTCTCACCTCTCTTACTGGGACTCCTTCATCAACCTTTAAATCAATGCAATCAACTAATTTATACAATCTTTTATTAAAGCATATATATCCTTTACTATTGGTAGCATATCCTAAGAAGATGCCTTCATCATACTTTCCAAGGTTTTCATTATTATTCTTTATGTAGCACTTACTCCCAAAGACTTTGAAGTGTTTGATTGAAGCAGGTCTTCCATACCACAGTTCATAAGGTGTCTTGTCATTGTGTGGTCTAAGGTGGGCTTTGTTAAGAATATGGACTATTGTGTGTATTGCTTCTACCCAGTAGGTTTGACCAATGTTCTTCTCATTCGTCATTGACCTGGCCATTTGTTGAACTGCTCTATTTTTCCTCTCAACTACTCCATTTTGATGTGGAGTTCCTGGGATTGTGTATTCTCTCTTGATCCCATGTTTATCACAGAATTTCTTGAAATCACTTGACATAAATTATCCTCCTTTGTCTGATCTTACTACCTTTAACCTGTTGCTTATTTGATTCTCAGTTAAAGCCTTAAATATTTTAAATTTCTCAAATGATTCGGCTTTTTCTTTGAGAAAAGCAACCCAAGTGAGTCTGGAGTAATCATCAATGATCAACATGAAGTAGTTTTCCTTCCTTGTGCCTTCCTGTCTTGATGATCCACATAAATCCATATGAACTAATTGGAGTGGTTTCTCTGTTGAAGTAGAGCTCTTGGATTTAAACTGTCCTGGTTAGATTTCCTACTTGGCAGGGTTTACACACAGAATCTTGTGGCTTTGATATTCTTGGAAGATATTTTACTGCCTCAAGATTTTTGAGCTTGATTAAGTGGTCAAAGTTTAGATGTCCAAGTCTCCTATGCCATAACCATCTTTCATCAATTTTTCTTAGATGACACTCTTCTCTATCTTCTTTCAACACATATGCATTATTATATGTCCTTATGCCTTTAGCCACCACTTTTCCTGAGTTTACAGACTTTATCTTACAATCTTTGGAAGTGAACACCACTTCACATCCTTTGTCACACATTTGACTTACACTAAGAAAATTATGTTTCAGCCCATCTACAAGCAGAACATCATGGGCTTTTCCTTTACCATTACTCAAACTCACCATCCCTTTACCCTTGATTTTACCTAGTTCATCATTTCCAAAGGTCACATTTCTTGTTTTTCTCTTACTTATAGACATAAACTTATCCTTGTCTCTAGTCATGTGCTTGGAACATCCACTGTCTATATACCAGGTTATTTTTGTTTTTGAGCTGAAAGTATTAGATCACATTTTTCACTATCTTTCTTTTTCCATGTGCTGGCATTTCTAGCTAAGTGCTGGCATTTCTAGCTAAGGGTTTTATCCTTGGATCTGCTTTGTAATTCTTCAGATGGTAGTTTGCAGCTTTTTGGTTGAAGTTATGATAGTTATAGCATTCAAGCTCATTGTTCAATAGGTCAAATTGATTAGTGAAAATTTTTCTACTCATTGGTTGTTTAGTTCTATATTGCAAAGATTGTTTATTTCTTGATCTCCTCAGTTGCATGTCTCTAAACTTAATTTGACAATTTGCAATCTTATGACCAAAATTAGAGCAGTAAAAACAATAACCATGGAAGAAATTTTGGTACCTGAAGGATGGCCTTATTCTTGGCATTTGTTGCTCCATCTTTTGATATCTTTGTTTTTTATCAGGGATAATCTTGTCTTTATTAGATTTTGGTGGCAGAGTACTCACATGGTCTGATTGTTTGCTGACTTGGAACTTGATCATCTTTACTAGCTCTTTTCTTTCAGGATGTTTGTTGCTTGAACCACTTACATAGCCTAAACCAGTCTTCAACAAAGGAGATCTATGTTTTCTCAGAATGTCTTTTAGTTCTACTAAGGCTTTAATTCTTGGAAGATTTTGGAGATACAATGCTTTAAACTTTTCCATCTCTTTTTTGGTTTTTACTACCTCTTATTCCAAGGCTTGACATCTTGCCTTCTTCGCTGATAACTGTTGTTTCAGAATTTCCTCTATTTTCTTTGCCTCTTCTAATTCCACTTTTAGCAGGGCAAATTCTTCATCAGGTTTTTTATTGTCTTTCTCGAACTGTATCAGCAATTGTTTTTTTTCTTCTTCTTAAATCTGAATCTAGCAATTTCTTCTAGGGCACTGATCAGTTCTCCTTCCAAGTCAACCACATCTTATTCATCATTAACATCACTTTATGTGATTTTATTATCATAATCCTGTTTGTCCATAAGCATAAATTCATTAACCTTATATTCACTAGCAGAATCACTATATGTGTCTCCTAAATAGTCATCATTGTTTACACATAGTCATCATTGTTTACACATAAACTTTTCTTTTTACCAAATCTCTTGGATTTGTACTTCTCTTCACCTTCAGCGTTCTATTCCTTCTTCTTGTGTGGACACTTAGATGCAAAGTGACTTATCTTTCCATAGTTAAAACATTTGAAGGGAAACTTGCCTTGGTACTTGCCTGATACTTTCTTTAGTCTTCTCACAAATTTTGCTTCCATTTCATCAGGCTCAAAATCCTCATTCTTATATGCTTTAAATGACGATTCTCTAGAGGTGGGTTTATATTTACCTATCCTCATTTCATAAGTAGTTAGAGTTCCTAGGAGTTGGTCAATAGGTAGAACTTTTAGATCATTAATTTCTTCTATAGCAAAGACCTTTGGGTTGGACTATCTGGCAGAGATCTCAAAATTTTCTGAACTAAAGAGGCTTCCTCAATTTTTTCACCAAGTCCTTTCATTGAATTTACTAGTTCTTCAACTCTCAAAAAGTACTTCCCAACAGTTTCATCCTCTTTCATATTTAGTTGTTCAAACTGTAATCTATAGGTTTGAAGCTTGGCATCCTTTACCTTCTCATTACCTTCATAATTGCTAATGAGTTTGTCCCACATTTCTTTGGTCGATTCTAATTGCATAACTTATACAAATTATCCTTCTGCAAGCCCACTCAGAATAGAATTCATAGCCTTAGCATTGAATATGAATTACAGATTTTCATCCTTAGAAGTTAGTACAACTAGCTTTACATAACCCATCTCTACCACATCCCAGACATCTACACCTAAAGCCATTATGTAGGTTCTCATCCTAACTTTCTAGAAGGCAAATTTTGTCCCATTGAACAGGGGGGCCTTATTGGTTGAAGTTCATTTATGGCTAGTCATGCTTAAGCTCTAGGATCTACCCTTAGATAAAAGGACTCGGTTCTTATACTGTTAAGCCCTAATATTGGCTCATTACCCCTTAATTGGGGCATATTATATTATTAATGTTATTTTATTTATGTCGGATTTAGGTCATTAGTTGTAATTATACCTCCTAGTCTCCTATATATACCAAGGAGACATTTTCATTTTGAATCATCTTGTACTTGAACATTTAAGTGGGGTAAAAGGAGGTTCCCCCCTCGAAGAGGCTTATTATCTGAAATTGTCTCTTTTTCAAGGCGTTGAGTACTTTTTTTAAGGTTTTTCTATGCTATATTGATGTTTGGTTCCTAACAAAAAACTACGTAGGCATTGCCAAAAGAAGTAGAATTGCAGGAGAAGTTCTAGACGATCACTAGGGAGATCGAGGAATCACATTACAATTAGGTGACTCGGGACGAGTCACATGTCAGTGTTGGGGGTCTATTGTCACCAGGGTGAAGTCGAAAGAAGGACAATCATGGGAAAGAAAGTGTGCATAGAGGAAAGTGACAACTGGAGGAAGAACAACACGCGAATAGGAGAAAAACCTAGCGTAAGAAGGGTTAGGGTTTTGGTAATATTTTGTAAGTGGATGAAGAGCCCGAAATGTATAAATATAGATACAAAAGTATCATATAGTGTGGTTGGTTATGGTTGGTTGTGTTGGGTTGTTGTTGTCATTGTTGTCATTGTTGATTTTATGTTAGTTTTTATGAGGATTACGATTGTCATTGAGTGATTGTTTTGAGTATTGTTGTCAGTGATATGTGAAGGGTTTTGAGTTGTATGAACTGATTTTTGTAAGCTATTGAGCAGGAAAAGATAGGAGGGAAGGTAGATCTGAGGATTGGACCGTAGGCTATAGAGCCTGGTGTGATCTAGTTCGCCTCACATAGATCTTACCCACTTTTGTGGATAACTGTAAGCGTGTGGTGCAAGGAAATCAAGAACTACCATAATAAAAGAGCCAAGGGATAGATCTTTGTGGACGTATCCCAGGAGGGGTGAACCATGATAATCTTTGTGTAACATGTTGAATGTTTGTATATCTTTAACTTCTTTTAGCAATAGATGATTATAACTGATGAATAACCAAATGCATTATTAGAATCCGTTTATATTTTGAGTTATATGCATGTGATTCCTAAGAACAAGTAGATTACAGTAACAGTTCATAGAACATGGCCTTAATCAAGAAACCCTTTATCCCCTACTTTTTCCCAGACTATAAACACCTAAGTCTTACAGTCATCCATCTATAACTATCTCGAGTGAGACTGCGCAGTACCTTCTGGGTGCTGCGTTGCCTTCTGGTTTACCAGGAGGGCCGATAGTTAGAGGCTTTGTTGGAACCCCAAATGACATGAAACTTGGGTCAATAAATCAAATAATTGAAGAAGGGATTTGATAAAAACCAACAATACCTAAAATGGCCTAGTAGCCGGGACTCATTTTTTACTCCATAGTGATGTTTAGGGGGGTGTTCGAGAAATTTCTATTTTCGACACACTGGTTCAGTGGGATTAACACTAGTTCATTGGGAGTTAACTGACTAGTTCTATTTTGAACTTTCTAATCTTAGACCATCACTATTATGCATGCATTCCTAATTATAAGATGTCATTGCCTATATGAGTGAAGATTACTGACTCATTGATTAGATAATAATATGCATTGATTCTTATTCTTCATTGTGTATTTCTCTTCCTTTTTTTGATAAGCTTTGTTTGTGTATGCTTTAGCTACATATCTTTTGAAGGTTTCCATGAAACAATGACAAAGACAACTTTTATAATGAGTTATGGACATTATGAGTTTGTGGTAGTTCCATTTGGGCTTACTAATTCACCAACTACTTTCATGTGTCTAATGAATAGTGTTCTCAACAAATATTTGGATAAGTTTGTCCTGATGTTTATTGTTGATATTATGGAGTATTATAAGACCAAGGAAGAGAAAACATAACATCTCAAATTGGTGTTACAAGTTATAAGAGATCACCAATTGTATGTTAATTTCAACAAGTGTGATTTCTTTTAGAAGGAGATTCACTATACTGTCCACACAATCTAAGTAGAAGGAGTGGTAGTATATCCTGAGAAGATAAAGGAAATCATGGATTGGTGTTAGAATCTGATCCTAACCCATATCCATGGGTCATTAGTTAGTAGGATTTTTTTTATGTAATAAACGATGACATTAATTAATAAGGCCTAATAAATAAAGGAGAATAAGTCAATGTAAGAAGACCTAATAGAAGCTTCTGCTTCTAGAAATATCTTCCTCTAGAAGTTTCCTTAGAAGGTAGAAATAGTATAAATAAGAGTAGGATGTATTGGATGTTTTCTTCTTGGATATTATTGTAATAGATATTTTCTCTAGTGGAGGTTTCCCCCTTGAAGAGTAAAGTGAACATTGCTATCATTAATAAATGTGTTCTTTATGGTGTTATTATGGTATTGTTCCGGATATATCATTGTTGGTATGTTATTGCTTGCTAAATATTTATATTTTTCATATTATATTACATCTAGAATATTGCAAGTGGTATCAAATTTGTTCGACTTCAACTCATGTATTAAAATTCAATAGAATGTACAAGGGTAACTTGGGAGTCATTTTCATTATTGGTGATTTCCCTCGAACTTGTTAACAATATACATTATTGACCAGTAATCAAGTGGTCTCTACCATGTTCAACATCAAGTCATTTATTCACATGGATAAAATCATACCATTTCAGTATCAGGATGAATACCTTGGGTTGGGAGCTCAGTATTTTATGTGATTTACCCAAGATGTGATGGAGATCATTTGAATATGTAAATGATTCCAGTATAACCACCATATTGGAAATCTCAATGATGTGTATATTGTCACATAGATCCACTTCGTATTGATCTCTGGCTTTGTTTTTTTCATATCGTAGCTCCATTGTGTATTTTTTGTGGTTGTGACACAATTGAGTCATGGAGTCATGGATCCACATTCTATTGTGAGTGGCCATATCATTAGTCAATATTTTTCATGGATCTGCAGTGTATTGGTCGGTGGCCATGCTTTGAGTTCATTTGTATTCTGAGCATACGTATGCATGCCTCGGGATTGATACATATATATTGTTTGATGGTTGCTTATAGATTCTTCGAGGTTCTCCTACTCCACCACCCTTGCATCTATATTTTTGTAAAGTGTTTCAGCCATCAATTTCTCTTCTGACCTCACACTTTAGGGAGCATCTATTACACAACAAAATGTCACACTTAGGTGTCGCATCTTTTACATTCCTTAAGTGTTGCAAAGTGTCGTAAAGTGTCGTATACACCTTACTAAGTGTCCCATGAACATTTTCAAGTGTCATATCCACATTACTAAGTGTCTCATGCACTTTATTGGGTTTCATAAATTTTGACACCGTGACTAAATGATGGTTGTGTTCCCTAAGGGTGAATGAGGAAATATTGGAAAAAATTTGAAACCTAACCACTTTCCCTAAGTTTTGAGCCTTGTTTGACAAATAAATCCCCCTTTCCCATGCATAGGGAGAATTAATTCTTCCTAATCAATTATGGGGGAGCATTAGTTTAGTTAGATCTCACCCACCTTTTTCTATGGGAAAATCCTGAGATCTTTTTGTATGGTTATGGTCAAAGGATGTCTTAGGGACTCGATTCATCCACATTCCCTCCATTTTGGGTACTAAATCCTAAGATAAGGAGTAAATATCTAAACCATTCCCTTGATTTTTTATGGTGGTTAAGCCTCCCAAGTTCTATATAAACAAGGCCATTCATGGCTTAAATGGGGGAAATGCATTGAAGCATCATCATTCTAATCTAAATACATTCATGCAAGGGTTGGGTTGGAGATCTTGGAGAATATTGTTGTAGAATCAAATGTGATTTGTAAGTGCCTTCTTTATTGGATTTCCATTAATATCAACTTATCCTATTACTTTCATTATTTTTTTCATGATAGTGTCTATGCTTAAGTCAAATCGATTATAGATAGATTTAGTTCTTACCTAATAAGATCTAGTAGAAGTAGAAAGGTTTTTCTACCTCTTGTTTTGCAGGTCATTTTGATCATTGAATGAATTGGAGCAACGAAGTAATATATAGAACAACGAGGACAAACTTTGGGAAACAAGTGAGTCTCCCATCTTCTATCTATAGGTTAAGGAACTACATCTAAAAGGAAAGTAGTAACCACTTGTTTTTTTCTGTCTTCGGACCAAAGAAGGGGTCCTGGCCCCAAGGGGAGTTTAACCTATCCATAGGGTGAAATTTCTCAAAAAAGATGTTCTTTCCCATGTCCTCCACTGTAGTAACTTCCTGAATGTTATGCAAATTCCTCATACTATATCTCGTATGGGGACAATATGTTAGGAACCAAATATCAATATAGCATAGAAAAACCTCAGAATAAGTACTCAACGCCTTGAAAAAGAGAGAAATTAAGATAATAAGCCTCTTCGAGGGGCAACCTCCTTATGCCCACATAAATGTCCAAATACCAGATGATTCCAATTGAAAATGTCTCCTTGGTGTATATAGGAGACTAGAAGGTATAATTACAGCTAATGGAGTAAAGCTGACATAAATAAAATAACATTACTAATGTAATATGCCCCAATTAAGGGGTAATGAGCCATTATTTAGGGATTAACATGCACCTCCCCTTGAGACAAGTGTTTTCCATAATGCTTGAGTAACTCTAGATGCTTCTATATAAAATACTCATCTTCCCAAGTGGAATATTCAGTCGATAGTTTCCTCCATTTAATGAAATACTCTAAAATGGATATATTCCTCAGCTGGCGAATTCTTTTGTCAGTGATGGCTTCAGCCTCCAATATGATTTTTCCTTCCTCGTCAATTTCTAGAAATATAGTTTGAACTGGGATCTTGTCACCTATAACCTTCTTTAAGCATGAAACATGGAAAATTGGGTGTACTCGTGAAGATGCAGGCAACTCCAATTTGTATGCCATAGTACCAATATTTTGAAGCACCTTAGAAGGGCCATAGTAATTTGGTGATAATTTATTATCTTAATTGGCTTTCTTGAAGGACATCTATTTGTATGGTTGTAGTCTTAAAAACACCCAATCTCCTACTTCAAAACGTCTTTCACTATGATGTTGATCTGCTTGTTGTTTCATGCGATTGTGTGCCATGGTTAGGTTGTCCTTTAATATTTGGAGAACTTGTTGTTGATTCTCAATGTGATCTTCCACTGCTTGAACCTTAGATTTTTATTTTAGAGAAGAAGTGATGGAAGGAGGGTGGTATCCATAGAGTGACATAAATGGTGTCATTTTTGTTGCAGTATGAAAGGAAGTGTTATACCACCATTCTGCCAAGGGTAACCATTTGAACCATTGTGTTTGTTTATTAGAGACAAAGAAATGAAAGTAGCCTTCCAGACATTTGTTTACTATATCGGTTTGTCCATCAGATTAAGGATGATAGGATGATCTATGAGCCAATTGAGTACCCAAACAAGACAATAATTCTGTCCAAAAATGTCCAGTGAAGATGGGATCTCTTTCAGTTACAATAATCTTTGGGTTGCCATGTAGCTTTTGAACTGTCTCCATGAATGCAGTGGAAACTGTATTGGCTTTGAAGGGATGAGAGAGTGCACAAAAGTGTGCATACTTGGTCAGTCTATCAACAATCACCATGATGACACTCTTTCCTTCAGACTTCGGTAACCCTGTGATGAAATCCGTGGAAACCTCCTGCCAACGTTGACTTGGGATGGCTAATGGTTGTAAAATACCTAGGCTCTTAATTGTTTCCACCTTATTTTTTTGGAAAACCAAACATTCTGCCACAAACCTTTGAACATCAGTTTTAAGGCCATCCCAAAAACAATCCTTCTTGACTCAATGGTAGGTTTTCAGAAATCTCGAGTGCCCTCCTATTGGAGAGGTTTGCAATTCCAATAGTACCTTTTGTTTGAGTTGGTATTTATTACATAAATATAAGTGATCTTTGTACCATAGTGAATCATTTTTCCATGTAAATGTATCTGATGCATTGGAATCTGGCTGCAACCTTGGAATGAGAGTCCACACTTTTTCATCATTCTTCCATTCATCCCTTGCTTCTATTATCCAATCAAGTTGGTTATTTGAGATAGCACAAAGAAAGGCCTCAACATCTTCATCCTTTATTGATAGTGCATCTGCCACAACATTTTTCTTCCCTTTTTTATAGACAATTTCAAAATCATAACCCAATATCTTGATTACCCATTTTTTTTGTTCTTCTGAAGATAGTCTTTGTTCCAAGAAGTATTTAAGACTATCATGATATGTTTTGACATTGAAGTGCCTACCTATTAGGTAAGGATGCCATTTCTTCAATGTATGTAGTATTTCCATCATTTCCTTCTCATAAATGGGTTTGTGTAAGTCCTTTCCCTTGAGTGGTCAAATTTCCAAATCTAGGGGTCTTCCTTCTTGCATTAGGACAACACCAATTCCATTTCCCAAGGCATCACGTTCGACAATAAAGGTTTTTGTGAAGTCTGGTGTGGTCAAGACAGGAGCTTTTCACATCACCTCTTTAAGTTGTTCAAAAGATTTAGTTTCCTTTGGAGTCCATGAAAATGCATCCTTCTTCATTAGTGTCGTTAAAGATGTTTTTATTCTTCCATAGTGCCGAACAAACTTGCGGTAGTAACCTTTCAAACCCAAAAATCCTCTAAGATTCTTTAATTTTTTGGGAATCGACCAGTCCATCATGGCCTTAATCTTGTTAGGGTCTACCTTGAAACCTTCATGAGATACAATATGACCCAAATAATCTACCTGCTTCATTCCAAAGAAACGTTTGGATGGTTTGTCATATAGTTGTTGCTCCTTTAGTAGTTGTAGCACCTTGTTAACATGTCGCACATGGTATTCCCAAGACTTTCTATAGATTAGTGTATCATCAAAAAATACTAACACAAATTTTCGAAGGAAGGGCTTGAAAATGGAATTCATCAACCCTTGGAATGTGGAAGGTGCATTTGTAAGTCCAAAAGGCATGACCAAAAATTCATAATGGCCTTCATGAGTTCAAAATGTTGTTTTTGGGATATCTTCTTCCTTCATTCTAATTTGGTGATACCCTGAACGAAGATCCAACTTTGTGAATCAGATTGCTTCATGGAGTTCATCTAACAATTCATCAATGACGAGAATTGGAAACTTATCTTTAATAGTGATCTTGATGAGCTATCTATAATCTGGACACATACGCCATGAACCATCTTTCTTGAATACCATTACCACCGGTGCAAAATAAGAACTTTGGCTAGGTCTAATAATGCCAGCCTCTAACATTTCTTCAACCATATGCTCAATTTCACTCTTCTGGGCATAAGGGTATCTGTATGGCCTGATGTTAGGAGGAACACTCCCTAGAATTAGGTGAATATCATTATCATGATTTCGAGTGGGTGGAAGACCTTTGGGAATATCTTCAAATAATTTGAAATGCTTATCAATGATCCCTTAGATATCTAGAGGAATAGATGGCTTAGATGTTTGAACATATAGTGAGAATAGTTGTGCAATAACAACTTGATTCCCCTTTTTCAATAACTTTGTCATGCCATTAGAGTTATTACCTTACTGGGTTTCCCTGTGATACCTCTTAACTCAATTTCTTTTCCTTTCAATGAAAATTTCATGAAAAGTTCTTGAAAATTAAAAGGCATTGTTCCTAATGATTGCAACCAATGGATTCCTAGTACAACATCAACACCACCCATGGGTATAGCAATCATTGGACTATTAATTACATATTCCCCCATAGTAATATTGATCTTATTTCATTTTCCTGAGAAGTTGATATTTCCTCCATCTACATTCATTACTTAAAACTATGGCATTGGATATACAAAGAAATTGAGAGATTTGGCTAATTTATAGTGAATGAAATTATGAGTACTACCAGAATCAATTAGGACTATTAAATTTTTCTTTGTGATATATCCTTCAATCTTGAGGGTTTGAGGAGTTCTAATTCCTTCCAATGCATTACAAAATATCATGGGAGTCAACTCTTCAGACAAAATTACTTCTACATTTTCATCTTGAGATGGTTCTTGTTCTTGTTCTTGTTCTTGTTCTTATTCCTCTTCACAATCTATGTAGAATAATTTCTTCTCACCACACTTATGTCCCTTACTGTACTTGTTGTCTCAATTAAAGCATAAACCTTTTTCTTTTCTTTCCTCCAATTGTTGAAGTTTCAACCTTTTAGGTTGAGGTGTTTTAGAGGAAGGAGCATTATTCTCTCTATAGCTGTTAGGATTGGTCCTTCTAGTAGCGATATCCATATTTTTACTTTCAACATTTCTTGCCACCCTAAAT
>CBVK0100670667.1:0-15971 GCA_900067695.1 Picea abies | reverse complement strand
CATAAATCTCTGCCCTGTGATGATGTCCCAAAGTGGGGACATTACAGGACCCCAGTTGTGCCTTGCATCGAGATCTTAGGATGGATAATTGACCACATAGATACAATGAAATGCACAATAAACAATGCAGAAGGTGAATGTGTTGGTGTTTTCCTTCCAGTTGAGGTACACAAGTATTATAAACTCAGGGACTTAGTGGAGAGGTTAAACATAGATTTCGTGGTCAAATTTTATGAGTATCATGACATCAACAGGTGACTAGCCTCTTGGTGGAAAGAAGAAAAAAAAATCACAACAGAAACACTGCCTGGTACAATACGGTAAATCTCAGAGATCCCTACATGTATTTAATGGATTTGTTTTTTCAATTATATGGAGAAAAGGATTGCTCAAAATTTTCAGAGGCTTGGATTCCATTAGCATATACCATGGTGATCTTTGAGATTAGTTTCAATTGGGGAGCCATTATTTCCAAAGAACTGAGTATTAATCTCCTACAGGCCCATACACCAAAGGAAGGAGAAGTTCCAATCTTCTATGTCGGATCCTACCTGTTGCACGTAATCTATGCAAGAAGCATTTTTGCAAGTATGAATTTAAGCTAGCAAATTGCTGAATTGCCTGTACATGTTTATTTTAGCTATGAATTTAAGCTAGCAAATTGCTGAATTGCTTGTACATGTTTATTTTAGCGTCTTATGGGAGAATAAGTAAAAAATATAGTATGCCATGATATGTGATGGGTTCATATATAGGATATACTTCATTATCTTTAGAAAGGAATTCCCTAGGTGTTCGTTGGTAGCCAAAAGGATGATAGATAAAGTTGGTCACCGGTACTTTGAAGAGACAATCACCTACATTAGAGTGTTTGGAGCTACTGGTGCACCTCACCTACTCCCTGTTCATGTACCAGATCATCTCATATTGGGAGAGATTTGTTACCAGACCATTTTACAAGGTTATAATGCTTCCCTAGTAAAGGATAAGAAGAGAGCTTTCATTCCTTATGGTTTTCACATAGGATTTTATATGGTCAAAGATACTACACAGGCGAAACAAGAAGGGTTAAATCAACTTGAATATCGGTTCCCCAAAATCCTCTTTTGTAGGAATTATCCAAATGGTTTGGTTCCCTAGCATGCATCGTAGGTATCCTCCTATTGGCCGTATGCTCATGATATTTTTGAAGATGAAATATTTACCAAAGGCACCCAGGACTGGGAGGAAGTGCTCCATAGAAAGGCTAACCCAAACATGAACAAATTTAATGAAATGACCATGGATGAGCAGGTGGAGACAATAGAGAAAAAAACTCAAGAATCCTTCAGGATTAGAGAAGAAAACAAAGTAGTAGAAGCAACCGAGGTACAGAGAAGGGGGATGTTGTTAATAGAAGAAGCTGAAAGAGATATTGCAAAATTTGAGGGAGAGCCCCTACTCAATCATTTGATAGGAACTTTGGGAATAACCCCGGTAGGTGCCAGTGAGGAGGCAGGACCAACTAATTCAAATGTAATTCCACTAGTGGAGACCACTGATCAAAAAAACCCTAGCCCTATGTCACCATAGGAAGGATCATCGGTGACTAATATAACTCAATGAAGGCCAAAAAGAGAATCAAGTGGGATAGGTATGCCTAATTTCCTCATAGATTTGATTACCATATACGATGATGAGGAAGGTTTAGAAGATTCACACATAATATCGGTACCAATCACACAAGAGGAGGAACTAGGGGAAACATCTGCTCGAGATTATAATGTTTTGATCCCAAATCCCTAGGAAAGAAACCATGAGGCTAGGAGTTCTTTGGACACTAAATATATCTATTAGTTGGGAACAATACCTCAAAATGACAGCTCCAAGAATGACTTGGGTGCTGGTGAAGAAGAAGAAGAAATGTAGCATCCAGAAATCAACATCGCAATGACCAAACCCCTAGCTAATGTCGATCCTTTTCCTACTTCCCCATTTAGGACCAAGACTCCACCAGCTGACAAACAATAGTAGGAGGCCAAGTCACTAGAACATAGAGAATTTTCCCCCTGCCAAGGAACTAAGATAAACTTCCATGGAACATCTCTATATGAAAGGAATCCTAGGCAATATTCTATCCCGGGAGATCAACAGATTCTTGAACTAGTAGATGAAATTGTCGATATACAGGAAATTGCTTATGACAGGAAAAGGAAAGTTGTAATGGGAATAATTATCAAGAAAAGGAGGCTCATGCTCGAGAGCACACTTCTCATAACCAAAGAGGAAACGTTGTTTGACACATAAAATGATAAGATGATTGAGCTAATTGGAGTAGGTATGGATATAACTGATGCTACTTTAGACAAGGCAAGAAGGGATGAAATGGAGGTAGCCTCCATGAAGAAATAACTGTACCATCTGTGACATCAATAGAATTCAACACAGGAAGTGGTACTCCTAAAGAGTGTTTTCCGAGAAATGTATGCACAATTCACTAGTGAAAGAGATCTCTTCACCACTCGCATAAATGATTTCCAGAAAGATACCCTCATGGGGTTGGAAACCTGTAAAGACATGAAGTGATGGTATGAAAAGGAACATCAAGCCTTAGAATGGATATACTACATCAACGAAGTGCAGAAGGGTCTAGATACAGAAGATCATGTCATTCGAGTGATGATGGATAACAACATCTCCCGAATAAGGAAGGAAACTAAACACTGGGTAAGCATGGTCCAGGAACCTCAATAGAAAATGAAGGAAATATAGGGAGAGTGTGAGAAACGTTGGGAGAAAATCAATCAAGAAATGAAGAACATTGACCTACCAGAGTTTGGTCCACCGAAGGATTTCTCTAATTTGCATGACATAGTTAAACAACATGAAGAGCAAGACCTTGCATGGGAAGCAGAGATTTCACAGATTTCAAGCATGATCCTGGGTCAAGTGAAGAAGATCATAGAAGGCTCGATTAAATCTCTTGAAATCCTACAACTCTTAAGTGTTAAGATAATCAAGTATAAGGAATGGGAAATAGAGATAAAGGAGGTCCTCTGCACTCCAATGGATCAACACAGGTTCCCATATGAAAATACATGTGAATATCTCTTCATCAAGTGGTTAGACTACGAGAAGAACAATCCACTTTAGTAAAACCACTAGATGATCAAAGGAAGAGCAAAAGAGAACATATAGATATGATCCACCATGTGGCATTTTCTTAACTTAACAAAACTTTAGTAGCTATTTTTAGTTTAGTTATTTTTTTTTATAAATAAGGGCATCAACCTTGGACAAAGGGTCGATGGTTTTGGAGAGAAAGACTTTTTCTGGAATTTTGTAAGAGAACTATTTTTATACAAGTTATTTTAATTAAGAAGTTATGTTTAGAACCAAAGACACTTCTATCATCTAAGGCATGAATGTGATTGGACTGAGGGGGACTATCTCTGTCATCGTATTCAATATTTTGTTGTTGTATTGAGTAAGAGTTGTTGTATTTTCTTTTTAAAGTTATGTTATAATGCTATAACAATTATTTTATTTTAGTTCATGAATAGAAATTGATTGTGTTAACCTGTGATTAATAATAGAGCATTGAAATTACTTTTCTTGTGCTAGCTTCTTGTCACTTGTTTGTTTTTATTTTCTGTAATTATTATCTCAGACAATGTTAAATGTCCACTAATAAAAATGGTATTAATTCTGGTTTGAATTAGTTTAGATCTTCTTAGTCTACATGCTAATGTATAAATGTTATCCTAAAACCCAACCTTCCCCCCAACACACAATCTCACTTTCCTCTTCTAGTTAGATTAAGCTCCATCTTTCTTTTGTTACAAATTTTAAGAAAAAGAACCAAAAGAGAACTGCGTAGCCTGAGGAAAGACCTCACAGAAAATACATATCTGTCAATCACAATTAAAGCCCATCGATAATTCCATCCAGATCATGAATCTAGAGAACCTTACCACTCATCAAATGATTACGAGTCTAATTGGGCCTCTTAAGTGGGTTTGGTTCCTGTTATTGAGTTAAAGGGTTATCATATCCTTCAATAGAATTGGCACTAGAATAAGGGCGAACAAATGAATGGATAATAATATTTTTGATAATATATTCTGCATAGCCTATAGATTCAAAACATCCCACATGCATGGCTAGTCACTCTCAGGACAAACCAAATACAAAGAGTATTCCAGATATGAGTAGCTCACCTAAACACAAAGAGGAAGAACACCTATACACTAAAATACCTTATGCTTTTCCCCACAAAGAGTTAAATAAGTTTAGGATAATCACTAGAGCTTATGCCCGATAGATCATAGCATTACCTTTAGCTCCTTTACTTCATCGAAGGAATCAAATAATCAAACCAGTTTTCGACACCCCTGACTAGGTATTTTTCACACGGCAGAATACCTAATATATTTTTCCCTCATGGAGATCGAACAACCCCTTAATCTGATACTCGAAACATCAGCTGGTAACTACTCTAAACCTGACAATTTTGAATCTGAATAAGAAGGGTCTAACTTAGATCGTTCAGGCTTCGAATCAGAAGACATGGAGGATAATAACGATAACAATGGAGAAGGAGAAAATCAACCATGTTTTTCTAGAGATTCTCTGGCGATCCCAGGACAGGTGCATAACCTACCTAGACATCCAAAAAAATTACTTCCTAAATTTGACCCCGAAACATCCGGATTACCTAAGGACCATATTAAGAAGTTCATATTAACTATAAGGTTGATGAATGTGCAGCACACAGACATAGTGTGTAGAATTATTCCTTACACATTTGAAAATTCAGCCTTGACTTGGTATTTTAACCTTCCAGATGGTTCTATAACTAGCTGGATAAAGTTTCAAAAGGATTTTTTGAACAAATTTGCTGAGGAAACTACCACATGAGATTTAATGTCTAAACTTTCTGCCACCACTATGAGTCCAAAAGAAAAGGTTAAATATTTCAACCAAAGGTTTATCACCATTTTCAACAAATTCCAACCCAAGGCTAAACCTACTCAGGTGTTGGAGATTGAAGTATATGCTAATTCTCTCCCAACTTCTATTTCCATGTTCATAAAAAGGGCTGTCAAACATACTTTAGCTGAAAATTTTGAAGAAGCTAAAACTATTGAATCCCAAATTAAAGGATGCAAAGAAGGTCAAATCTCACTAATAAAGAAGGAAACCCAATCTCTATCTAAGAGAGGAATTTTTTTAACAAGACCCCCAAGAAAACAAACAGAACAAGGTCCTGATAAAGAGGGAGGGGATATGGAAAACCTTCAGCGGATGATAAAAAAACTCTCCAACGAGATTGTAGATACTAAAAGGAGTGCTGGGGAGGGAAACCAAAATAAAATACCTTATAAACCTTTTTAAAAAATAAATCCACCCTTCAAACCTATAGAACCTCCCCCAGCTAACCTAAACGTTGACTTAGGGAATGCAACATATAACTCTTTCTTCACATATCACCAAGAAAACCATTCAGAAAGGGACTGCACTTAGTGGTTGCATGCTATGAATCTAATGGCTAATGTATTCCTAAATGAATGCTCTATAACTGAACAAACCAGTAGTTCAGAAATAAATTCCATCGATCAAGAAAATCAAGATCCATCGGAAGAGAAAACCATGTTTTTATGGGATTCCAACCACCTGATGCCTTTCAACGATGCCACTGTAGTGCAGGGACCTCCTGCTGAAGTTCTATTTGTACAGACGTAAGGTAGAAGTCAACCTGTCGAAAGTGATCTCGCCACTACTTAGTTATCTAGAGGGAAACCATCAATTGATCACCCCAGATCACTATTTTCTTCCCAAAGGAACCCCACAAACATACACACCCGGGAAGCTCCTAAGATAGAATACAATGTGGTATAATACTTGAAGAAGATGAAGGCTAATGTGTCTGTCATGGACATGTGTGTCTGTCATGGACATGTGTAGGATCTCTCAACAAAAATATTTTTTGTTACAAGCCTTGAAATCAATAGATACCCCTATGACAAGCACTTATCAAAGAGAAGTCCTATCTCCCACATATTTAACAAATAATCCAAGTGTTAATGCTTTTTCTTTAGACAAAAGAGGAAGGCCTTTTGTTCATCCTTTCCTCTTGACATTTGAATTTTTCAACAGAAACCTACATAATCTTCTAGTCGATTCAGGGCCATCTTCAAATGTCATGCCATTGTTAATTTTCAAGAAATTGAATGCAACTCCACTCAAAAGTGATAAACACATTATACAACTAGATAGGACTCATGTAAAGGTCATTGGGGAACTAAAATATGTCATGATCAAAATTGCTACACACCCCAAATTTGTTCAAGTAATTGACATAATCGTAGTAGACATCCCAAAGGCCTATGGACTGCTACTTAGCTGAAATTGGTCCAAGAAATTAAACAGATACTTTAGTACCGAATGGGATCACCTTTGGTTTCCATTAAAAGGACATATAAACATGATCAAGATTGACAGAGAAATATATCTCAAACATACCGTCACTGATTTAGAGACCCCAAATGAACTCTCATTGACATATTTCCCTATTTTAGGAAAGTACTCCTATGATTCTGATTTCGATAATTTCACCCTTGACGTATCTGACGTCCCTCCCAATCAAAAATCCGAAATGGTTTTTCAAGTAGACTTACTAGCATCCATAGAGGAAAGCATCCTATGTCAGGATTCTCAGACAGGAATAGTAGACAAGGAGGTTGAAAGTGAAAAAATAGCTAGACATGAAGAAGTTAGTAATTCCCCCCCACAAATTTGGACGATGTACTTTGATGGTTCCAAATCGCAAGAAGGGTCGGGAGCATGATGCATCCTCATTGACCCAAATGGGAAACAAAACTTTTTATCCCGCACATTAGAATTTGAATGCACTAATAACACTATTGAATACGAATCTCTAGTCCATGGACTAAAGAAATCCATCGAATTAAACATCAAAGAATTGAAAGTTTTTGAAGACTCTGAAATTATTGTTAGGCAAGTAAAGAATACTATCCACTGCAATTCATCTCTCTTAAGAAATTACCAGTAAGAGGTGCACAGGTTAATAGATAATTTTGAGGCCTTCAACATTACTGTTGTTCACAGGACAAAAAATACTCTTGTTGATTCTTTAGCCACCACAGCCTCAATATTATCTCTTTTAGAAGACTATGCAGCCTCAAAGTTCGTAGTTGAACTTCTCTACAAACCGTCGGTGCCTAACAAAATTTCTAATTGGAAAGTTTTTGAAGGGGATGAACAAAAAATACTCTTGTTGATTCTTTAGCCACCACAGCCTCAATATTATCTCTTTTAGAAGACTATGCAGCCTCAAAGTTCGTAGTTGAACTTCTCTACAAACCGTCGGTGCCTAACAAAATTTCTAATTGGAAAGTTTTTGAAGGGGATGAACCTATTATATATTTTCTAACTAATCAGGAGAATTTCAAGGATTTGGCCATTGACGATGAAGTATTCCAAGAACTACTCATAGAATAAAATATCCATGAGAAGAAGAGAGAAACAAATCACTCTGATGAAAAACCAAATTTTCACACGATACCAAAAGGAGTGGCCAATCTGGAGAACCTCTTTTACCTAAGGGAAATGTTTAGAGGGCCAAGGAATGCAAAAACAGGGAGCTCATGCCCTATATACGAAAGTATAAACCTATGCACTCCCAAGAATCCCAAGAATGTCAACCTAGGAAAGATAGTGTCCAAGGAAGACATGAAGGCTTATCTTAAACTATTTAAAGAATATCAAGATGTCTTTTCTTGATCTTACCAAGAATTGAAAACATATGATACTCGCATTATCTAGCATACGATCCCATTGAAATATGGAATAAAACCCTTCCAACAGAAGCTTAGGAAGTACCACCCATATCTGGAACCTCTAATGTATCAAGAGCTGAAGAAATTATTAGATGCCAATATTATCTTTCAGGTAAGATACTCTGCATGGGTAGCCAATCCAGTGCCTGTTAGAAAGAAGTCTGGGGAGATCTATTTGTGTGTGGATTTTAGAAACCTTAACAAAGCATCAGAAAAAGATAACTACCCAGTCCCACCCATGGAACAACTCTTACAGACAATATCTGAATCTGAAATATTTTTCTCTCCTAGACGGTTTCTCGAGATATAATTAGTTCCTGGTTTCAGAAGATGATCGATTAAAAACTAACTTCCGAACCAAGTGGAGAACCTTTTCTTATAAACGCATTCCCTTCGGGATGATTAACACAGTGGTGAGATTATAGAGGTCCATCGATGTAGATTTTTAGGGATTGATTAAGAAGAGTGTGGTAGTTTATTTAGATGACGTAACAGTATACTTAAAAAATAAGGAAGACCACATTCAAATTTTAACTCAGATCTTTGAAAGGTGTAGGAAGTATGGAATATATTTGAACCCTAAGAAAACCATGTTTGGTGTATAGGAAGGAAAATTATTAGGCCATATCATATCTCAAGAAGGAATTAGCATCGAACCTGAGCATATAAAAATGATAGCTCAAATCCCTTTGCCTCACAATAAAAATGCCATGCAATTGTTCTTTGGAAAAATAAATTTTGTAAGAAAATTCACTCCTTATTTCGCCAAAAGTGTCAAGCCTTTACAAGGAATGATTCGCAAAGATGCATAGTTTAAATGTAATGAAGAGAAGAAAGGTGATTTCAATAACATCAAAGCTACCATCTCCCAAGCACCAGTGTTACGAAGCCCTGATTTCAACAAATATTTTTTCCTTTACACCTTGGCTTTTGACCAATCCTTGGCTGTAGTACTTACTCAAAAGGATGATGAAAAACATCAGGCACCATTATCCTTTATGAGCACCAACCTCCAAGGATATGAACTGAATTGCCCTGCTATAAACAAACGGGCTTACCCAGTATATAAAGAAGTCAAACATTTCATATTCTACATCCTGAAGAATCACACTAAAGTCATAGTACCTCATCTAGTGGTCTGATCTCTATTCACTCAATAGGATATGGGAGAAAGAAGGGGAATTGGATGTCATTCGTCCAAGAATTTGATCTAGACATAAAACATGCCAAAATAGTCAAAGGTCAAGGATTGTGTAAAATGGCTGTTCAAGCCCAAGATTTGATTAACGCAGAAGACCCCAATTGGGAAAATGAGTTGTCATTATGGTTCGACGAAGCCTTATATGTACCTCCAGTGCAAGAGTCCTGGTATGGAAACTTTTCTTATATCTTGCATCATGGAACTTGTCCAGAAAACCTAAACCCTAGAGAAAGGAGATCCTTCAGGTTAAAATCCGCTCAATATCACCTCATAAATTATGTGCTTTTCTACATAAACTATGATGGAGTACTTCTTAGATGTCTTGAACATAATGATGCATAAAAGGTAGTAAAAGAAATCCATGATGACCCAACAGGTGGACATTTTGCAGGAGAAACCACGACTCACAAAATATTAAGGGATGTTTATTATTAGCCTACTTTGTTCAATGATTCTCACACATATGCCAAGAAATGTAAATCTTGTCAAGTGAGCATCAATAGGGAAAAGAGAGCAACCATTCCACTCCAGTTAGTGACCATATCCAAACCTTTTGAGAAATGGGGAATAGATGTCATAGGAGAAAATACTCCCAATTATTCGAAACAACATAATTATATCTTGACTGCGATAAATTATTTCACAAGGTGGATAGAGGCTATCCCTCTCATGCACATTAATGAAAAGGTAATGATCCAATCTTTAGAAAAAAAACTAATAACAAGGTTTGGGATGCCCTCCTTCCTCATTTTTGACAATGTTTCCTACTTTTATTCCACGCGCTTGACAAAATTCTCCCTTGATAAGGGGATCATAATAAGATATTTTGCAAACTGTTATCTGCAAGGGAATGGGGTAGCAAATTCAACTATTAAAAACCTGGTTAGAATTAAAAAAAAGATAGTTGTTGAAAATCAAAGGAATTGACATAATTTACTTCATAATGCCTTGTGGGATGATAGATTAACACCTAAAGAATCCATAGGAAACTCTCCATACTTTCTGGTATATGGGAAATAATCCATTCTTCCAAAAGTATTGTACCTTCCATCTTTACATCTTTCCCAAGCATCAAGAGGTTATCCCTCATCCGCTCTACAACAAAGGATTGAGACCCTTCTCATGCTGAATGAAGAAAGAGAAAAGGATAAAGTTAAGTTCATCTCTCATAAGTAGGTAGTTAAAAGATAGTTCGACAAACATAAGTCCAGAGGAAACAATTTTAAGGTAGGAGACCTAGTCTTGAAGTGGGATAAAGCAAACAAGTCCAAAGGAAAACACTCAAAGTTCCAAAATCTATGGATCATACCTTTTTAGGTGGCCGAGAAGATCGAGGTAGGAACATACTGTCTGCAAAATATTAGGGGGGAATCCGACACCCTCCCGGTGAATGGCCAGGCCTTAAGACAATACTTCTAAAAAAAAATAAAAATGTGTCTTTTGATGCTTTTTTTTGAGTTTCTGTTTCTTTTTAGCACACATTTTGATCAGGATGAGTGTGTGGGTTTAGGGAAGACCGACTAGGAACCCATTTTCATTTTCTTTCTTTTTTCTTGTTATTTTATTTTAATTAAGTTGTGTTCTGTAAAGTAGCGATTGATTTTAATAAATACAATAAAACAAACTCTACCCCTGACCTATACTTACATGGAAAATAAGAGACGTTGGGCAAGTGCAATTTTACAAAAATATATTTGTCTTTATAAGAATACTATCTGGGGAAGCAATGAAAAATATTCCTAGTGGCCTGGTAACACCAAATTGAAATATGGCTATATGGAAAGAGTCACATGTACCTATGGACAAAGCTAGGAAAAGCCCCACCTTAACACTTTCACCTTGTAAAAAAAAATATATATATATCCTCTTCTCCGACTCACTCTTGGAATTTCTTCCAGAATAAAATGATCAATGTGAATAGGAGTGCAAAGTCCGAGAGGGTATGCTGATAACTCTGATGGGGCTATGGATGCTCATTGGAAGAAGAGAAAGGTATGTGATGTCGGGGTGACTCCGTCGGGGCTATGGATGCTCATTGGTGGCAGAGAAACACCGTAAGAAAGAAATGATATCTAAAAGGCCTCATGCCAATGGGAATCCTACCTGACTCTTTCCTAGAAAGGACATGGATAGAGGTTAAAAGGAAAGGGGGAGGAAAAAGATAAACCCCACAGGCACATCCAGATTTGCAAACCCGGGAACTTGTGTACACATTGATAGGAAAGGTTCTAATGAAAATAAATAGAATAAATCCAGATGGTTTCTCAACCAATTTGCACATTCTAAGCACAAGGGAAGGATCGTATATTCTATTTTCACCTAGAGAATTGCCATTTGTTGAGCGCTCAACACACCATAAAAAGACTTTGTGAAATTTATTTCTTTTTGGGTACCACTTATCATTTTTTGAGTTAGAGTCAGTGTTGTGGGATGGATGGATTTATATGTTGTTATTAAGTCTTGTTATCAGTTATTCTTGTTTGGTTTAAAGTTACTTACAGAATGTTTTTTTAGTAACATGCCATGAAGGACCTAAAATATACACGGCTTAAACTTTTTCAACGATTGTTGATCAACAATTTATGGTCTATAATACAGTTCTTTAACATAGCCAATACATTTTCAGCATTGACGAAATACAAGATATAAAACACAAATGTGGACAACCATAACAAATCGTTGATCGATGATACATTTTCAGCATCGATGAACTCCAAGGGTCGAAATTGCGAAACATTGACCATAAAGAATCATCGATCATCGATGGATGATACATCATTGGTGTCAGCAGGATAGGATATTGTAGCCAAGGATATATGTCTAAAGAAAATCACTGATACTGAAAAAAAGTTTCTCACTTCGAGTTCAAAATCAACAACCATGTTTCTTTGCTGCGTAAATAATATGTATGAATCAGTCTTTCCCTGCGTCGTCTTTTGAGATTGCACGCGTCATATTCAACATTTCCATGTCATAACTGTATGATGGTTTTGGTCGGTGTCATAACATTTGCCTAAAGGTATCGACGAAACAATGTCTAAGAAAAAACTATCGACATTGATTCACTCATTAACCATCGATAGTCTCATGGGTCACTGAACAATGAGGTTTTTCATCAAAGCTTCAACATTTTACATCGACAGTCCTGGCTGATCTATGTTGTTGTTCCATTCAAAATACCTTTCTATTTTCTTGATGCTGATCATACTAGATTCTTGTAGGAAGAAAAAGTCTTGGTAATTCGATGGGACACCTCTAAATGATATCAGACAGAATTTTGCATTGTTATAGACAAATTGAATTTTCGCGCAACGTACACCATGATCTTGAGCGCTAGCCAATCGTTGAAGTTTTAATTCACCGATGAACCATGAAATAACCTGCTCCTGTGCCACCAACATGTGTTGCATTTAATCCTAATCATGATGTGGATTCTGTAATATATTGTTCAAAATGAATTTACACTCCTAAATTTAAGATTTGATGCAACAAGGTAGGTATGCTTTCTGTTTAATTTGCAAGGTTGATGCCCAAACATGATATTATGTTGGCAAATAAATTACCTCCTGAAGCAGATGAATAAGCCAGAGAAAGCATTGAGAAGGTTACAACCCACTCCTTGACTTTGATCACCAGTAAAACCAAGTTAATCTCTTGCAAGGAAGAGGAAAATTCCTCCAAGAAATCCAACGAGTAGGCACTCACCAAGAACAACCAAAATGAAGGAAGAAGAGGTCGGTGAAGGGTCCACACTAGGCACTGCAAGGGATATTGATTTTGTCTCAAGGAAAAAATTAGTTATCCGCACTGCTACCAAAAAGTAATTTTCCCAACCTCCAACATTCAGTGACACAGAGGAAAGCAATGGATCTAAAGTGGTTCTCCCACATTGGGGAGGCCTGTATAGAAAAATCAGCTAGGAGGATTACCCGAAGTTGACACCTCACAACAACCTGAACGTTAGAATATTAGATGATCAAGTGTTCCCAAACATTAGGAGATCATATCTGCACAGGGTGTCTTTTCGAACCCTAGTTCTTCCCTACATTGAGATCTTAGGATGGATAATTGACCATGTAGATATAATGAAATTCATGGTCAACAATGCGGAAGGAAAATGTGTTGGTGTTTTCCTTCTAGTTTAGGTACAAAAGTATTATAAACTCAGGGACCCAAAGGAGAGGTTAAACACAGATTTCCTGGTCAAATTTTATGAGTATCATGACACTAGCAAGTTACTAGCCTCCTGGTGGATAGAAGACAAAAAATTCACAAACAGAAACACTGGCTGGTACAATACGGTAAATCTCAAAGATCCCTACATGTATTTAATGGATTTTCTTTGCCGATTATATAGAGAAAAGGATTTCTCAAAATTTTCAGAGGCTTGGATGTCCTTGGCATATATCATGGTGATCTATGGGAGTAGTTTCAATTGGGGATCTATTTTCCAAAAAACTGAGTATTAATCTCCTACATGCCAAGAAACTGAAGGAAGGAGAAGTTCCAATCTTCTACATGTCATCCTACCTGCTGGACGTAATCTGTGTGAGAAATTTTTTCGCAGGTATGGATTTAAGCTGGCATATTGTCCATTTGTACGTACATGTTTATTTCAACGTCTTATGGGAGAATAGGTACAGAATATCGTATGCCATGATATTTGATGGGTTCATAGCTAGGATATACTTCATTAGCTTTAGAAATGAATTCCCTAGGCTTTTAGTGGCAACCAAAAAGATGATAGCTAAAGTTGTCCATTGGTACTTCGAAGAGACAAGCACCTACATCAGAGTGTTTAGATCTACTCGTGCACCTCACCTACTCCTCATTCATGTCCCATATCGTCTCATATTGGGAGATATTTGTTACCAAACCATTTTAGAAGGTTATAATTTTTCCCTGGTAAAGGATAAGAAGAGAGCTTTCATTCCTTTTGGTTTTCACATAGGATTTTATATGGTCAAAGATACTATGCAGGAGAAACAATAAAGGTTAAATCATATTGAGTATTGGTTCCCCACAGGTCTCTTTTGCAGGCATGATCCAAATGGTTTAGTTCCCCAGTATGTGTCGTAGGTATCCTCCTATTGGTCATATGCTCATGATAGTTTTAAAGATGGAATCTTTACTGAAGGTGCCCATGATTGGGAAGAAGTGCTCCATAGAAAAGATAACCCTAACATGACCAAATTTAAAGCAATGACTATGGATGAGAAAGTGGAGACAATAGAGAAAACAACTCAAGAATCCCTCAGGGTTAGAGAAGAAAATAGAGTAGTAGAAGTGGTTGAGGCACATAGAAGGGTGATATTGTTACTAGAAGAGGCTGAAAGAGCTATTGCAAGATTTGAGGGAGAGCCCCTACTCAATCCTTTGATAGTACCTTTGGGAATAACCACATTAGATGTAAGAGAGGATGCATAACTAGCTAATTCAAATTTATTTCCACCATGAGAGACCATTGATCAAGAAAACCCCAGCCCTATGTCACCACAAGAAGGATCGTCGGTGAATACTAAAGCTCAATGAAGGTCAGCAAGAGAATCAAGTGGGATGAGTATTCCTACTTTCCTCATAGATTTGATTATCATATATGACAATGAGGAAGGTTTATAAAATTCACGCATAACCTCAGTACCAAGAACACAAGAGGAGGAACGAGGGGAAACATCTACTCCAACTTCTAATGTTTTGATCCTAAATCCCCAGGAAGGAGACCATGAGGCTAGGAGAACTTTGGAAACTTAATTTCTTGATCAATTGGGAACATTGTCTAAGAATGACAACTCCAAGAATGAATTGGGTGCTGGTGAACAAGAAGAAGAAATGCAACAGCCAAAAATTGACATCTTAATGGCTAAACCCCCAACTAATGTCGATCCTTTGCCTACTTCACCATCTAGTACCAAGACTCCACCAGCCGATGAACACTAGTAGGAGGCCAAGTCATGAGAACAAAGAGAAGTTTTCCCTGCGAAGGAACTAACAAAACCTATAATGGAACATATCTATACGACAAGAATCCTAGGCAGTACTCTGTCCTAGGGAGATTAACAGATTCTTGAACCACTGGATGAAATTTCCAATATACATGCAATTTCTTATGACAGGAAAAGGAAATCTATAATGAGAAGAACTACCAAGAAAAGGAGGCGTATGCTCGATATCACACTTCTCATAACCACAGAGGAAATGTTGTTTGACATAGAAAATGCTAAGATGACTGAGCTAATAGGATAAAGTATGGCTATAATCGATGTTACTTTAGACAGGAAAGGAAGGGATGAAAGGGAAGTAGCTGCCATGAAGAAAGAACTGGACCATCCGTGACATCAAGTAGAATATTACCATAATTTACATAGGAAGTGGTACTCTTGAAGAGTGATTTTTGAGAAATTTATGCACAATTCTCTAGTGAAAGAGATCTCTTCACTACTCACATAGATAATTTCCAAGAAGATATCTTCATGGGGTTGGAAACCTGTAAAGACATGCAACGATGGTATGGAAAGTCACATAAAGCCTTAGAATGGATAGACTCCATCATCGAAGTGCAGAAGGGGTGAGATACAGAAGAGAATGGCATGCGAGTGTTCATGGATAGCAACATCACCCAAATAAATAAGGCAACTAAACACTGGGAAAGCATGGTCCAAGAACCTTAGCCAAAAATTCTGGAAAGATGGTGAGAGTGTGAGAAAATTTGGGAGAAAATCAATAGGGAAATGAAGAACATTGACCTACCAAATTTTGATCCACCGAAGGATTTCTCTGATTTGCATGACATAGTTAAACAAGATTGTTGGGCTCCAAAAATGTCATACAAATAACACTCATTACCATAAATTTTTCACCTATGCTTCCATTACATCACTAATTATTCACTACCATGTCACTTCATTTTCCCTATTATTCACCATTAATGG